>ML812931.1:129410-140056 GCA_009831015.1 Picea engelmannii | reverse complement strand
GATTTGAAAGTTCCCTATTTGTCAACTTCTATGTTTGAAATTGTGAGAACCAGATAACGGGGGGTTTTTTGGATGCCTACCCCCAAAATCCTACCTAGACTAAAATTTTCTTTTGGCACCTCCTGTGGAGGACAACTTAGTGACTTGTTTAGAAAAATTTTAGATGAAATGTTTTGTGAGGCTAGGGGTGAAAACCAACCTCGTTTGATTAAAAGTGGGAGTGGATAGACTTATCAAGAAAAGATAGGGTGTTTTCAGAATCCCTTGAGAGGAAACCTACTTCGACCTCCACGTTTCGAGAAGAGACTATGTGAGTGCAACAGTGACTTTTGTGTGTGAGTGACAAGTGTACCAAATTTTAGTTATTTAGATGTCACCTTGCAGCATGTGGACATCGCTTGGTCCTTTACAAGAGTTTGATTACCTAAATCAACTAGATGCCATTGGTACAACCTTGCGGAATTTTAAAAGCCCTAGGAGACTAGCATGTGGACATTGTGGTCCGTTACTATCCTTTAACTCCCTATGCGTGAGTTAATCTAGAAAAAGCAGGAAACTATCCTAGATTGAACATGTGGGCCTGTTACAAACCTTTTAAACTCTCCTAGTTTTCTGATATAAGAAAGCAGAAATTCAAACACTATTCTAGTTTTGTTGACATGTGGGCCTGTATGGGCCCGTTACAAGAATGCGTTTGAAAAATGAAACTAAGAGGGGTCTCAAAAAGAGCCGTTGTCCTCTCCTAAAAGTTTTGAAATTTTTTAAGGGAGATGAGATCGTTTTCGCAATCTATTTTTGATTCTCAAGGTCGCCTGAGGGAGCGAGAGAAGAGCATACTTAAGATTGTTTACTTGCGACTTCTAGTCCCGATTGTGAGTTTAGGTGTGATTACAATTTGATGTTCAACTTATATTATGAATCAAAAACAAGCCATCCACGTGGCTGAAAGAAAATAAGGGAAAAATGATTTTAATCCTCCTAAGTGTCTATGTTCGACTATCCCCTTTATAAGTTGAGGGGCCTAAGTTGTGCAGTGTTTAGAGCATACATACATCTTTGCTGAAAAGGAAAATCACATCCAAAATCTTTACAATGAAAAATTTTAGTCAAATGCACGGCTGTTATCGTGGACAGGTGCGCGTGTGCGCGCGGTCTGTATCAAATAGTCAGAGCGGATGCGCGCGTCTGTGGGGTGGAAAACCTGCGCGTTTGAGGAAAAACATCGGTTCTCTCGATTCTTCTGTGAATCGACCGGTTAACAGGTCGGCGAAAGCTGGTTTGAATCCCTACAAGTTAAAAACGACAAAAGGAAAGCGAATTGAACCCAATTGAAAGAGGATTTAATACCTTAACTCCCCAGTGGAGTCGCCAGTCTGTTTGTGCTCGAATCGTCGTCGGGTGAGAAAAAATGGGAGCACTAGCATGCCCTGTTGGGCTCAGCAAGGCAGAACAGGATGTTGTGGAGCAAAAAGGGTTAACAGAAAACAGAAAACATAACAGAATACAATCTATCTAACAGCTGAAAGCAAATAACAATTTGAATAATAAAAAAAAACGTCAAATGTGAGACAAGGGAGTTATCAATGGTTTCAAGGCTTGATCTATTATTGAAACCAAAGCACACACTGAAGAAAGGGATAATGGTTCCTCTTCCCTCCAGCGGAAGGTCCTTCGGGGATCCTCAACAGAATGCCTTCCTTACAAAATGAACAGAACAGAAATGGGTGGTGAGAGAACTCTGGATTACACAGCTGATGGACTGGTTGTCAAAGTCTAGGCTCTGAATCATCTGGACAACGTAACTCTGCTTTGAATTCTCTACTGAAACAATGAGTCTTCACGTCTATTTATAGCATTTTCCAGGCGGTCACGTAACCAGCTTCCGGTGTAAACACGGACCTGTTTAGGGTTCACTTAAGTCATTTAATTCGCCGAATTTGCAGAACCGACCCTGATCTGAGGGTCAAATCATCTTGGGGGCCGGTCCACAGGCGGTCGAGAGGCCGACTTAAGAAATTAATGCGCCGTATTAGAAGATGCGCGGCTTTTTATGTTGACAGGCGCGCGTCAGGGCGCGCACGCGCTAGAAACACGTTTTTGTCCCGGGCATATGCGCGCGCACCAAGCTGCTGTAAAGCGCCCTTCCATTTTTTGTTACTTTGTATAGTTTTTTACCCTTCTGGAATGTTGTGAACTTAATTCAGTGCCATGAATGACTTCATTGTTGTTTTAATGATGTGGAGTTCTTGTCGCCATGTGCAGACGAAATTTCAGTGATAACAACATGCTCAAATGAGTTGCAGTAACTGCAAGTGGTACAAGGGTTCTGACAGTCCCTTTCCAAGTGACCTGGTTGTGCACAGTTATAACAAATGATCTGTCCTCGACTTCCGCCCATGCCTCCTCCTCGTCCTCTTCCTCTGAATCTGCCACGAGGGTTGAAGTTTCCTCTTCCTGGGGAGTTAAACTGCGTGGTATATCCTTCTTGCTTTACTTTGCCTTGAATTTTGTATATATCCTTTGAATTTTCATGCATCAGGTCATAAGCCCTACAATCCCTATCATCATGCCCCACCAATTTACAGAATGTGCAGTAAAGGTTGGTAGGTGTCTGGACATATTTTTTCATGTAATAGCATTCTCTAGGGCGATGTCTATTTCTACATACCTTGCATCAAGGTAGAGTAATGTGCTTCAAAGGGTTCAAGGCTCCTGAATCCAAGTACTCATGGAATAGAGGACAGTTCTCCTTATCATGACCTTTTGATTTGCATCTGATACACCAAATATATTCTCTTTTATATTTTCCCTTATCCTTTTTCATATCTTCGACCTGTAGTGATAAGCTAGTTAGCTAACTCAAAATTTGACTCATACCTGAACTAGACTCTCCCATAGGGGTTGATTCTAGTTTCATGGAAATATCTAATGCCTTAGCTTGTGAAGCAATCTTCTGTTGCATCAGAGGGACTATGATGTGTGGTAAGAGGGCAACAATGAACCATTCTTTGTTCTGCTCGTCTGGGATATGAAAATTCAACCAGCCCGTTAAGGTCTTAAACCTTTTATCAAACTCCCAAATAGGTTCAGCTACTCTCTGCTTGATTTCTTTCAATTTTGTAATGCATTGTGACTCCAACTTGGGTTTCTTGAATTCTACAATCAACGCGGTCTTGATCTCATTCAGCGGTTTAGGTTGTGCAATTCCTTGGACAAGTTTCATGTACCAGTTCAGTGTGAGATCTCTTAGGATGGTACTAAATTGATCTCTATTAACATCATGGTCGGTGACATTCTTAATATTCCATACATCTTTGCATAAGAACCAATGTTGATCAGGATCTTCAGATCCATCTCCCCTAAAGGTGGGTAACCTCATCTCATCTACCATAGATCTTCCTAGGGTTCTTGACTGAGTATGCATTGAACCGCTTGTACCAGTGCTCTAACTGTTCTGATAACTTAGGTTACTCTGGTTACTTAATGTTGTTAAAACAACAAGAGGTGTAATAGTACTTACTTCAACAGTCTGTGCAGTTCCTAAAATTTTTTATTCTTCCCGGTGAGGTTCTTCAGTCTTCCCTTCCTCTACCCTAGTGGACTCTAAATGCTCTTCGTCTGTCATATCTTCCTCTTCTCCACTGTAGAATCCTTTGTCTCCGTAGTTTTTCTTAAATATTTTCATAAGAGGAACCTCTTTGAAGGCTCTCCCACTGCATGTATGTCCAGCCTCTGTATCGTTGTCGTTGTCTGAATTCTTGAACATTATCTTTTTCAATCTAACCCACTACTGTATCTTCAGGATGTTCTTCTCATGCAATAGCATCTTTATCTTCAACTTCAAGAAGTGTAAAAATTTTCCTCTTGGTCCCTTAAAGAAATATCTCTCTTCTTGGCTATATGATTCTACTCTATCAATAGCAAACTCAGTGATATACCCTCCAATGGTACTATCAAACTAGTGATCTACTTCTCCTGACACTGCATTATCAATTCTCTTGACCTTCTTGATCAGCGTCGATGTCCAAACCACGGGCAGTCTGAGTCTGATCTCAAACTGGGTATCTGCCAATCTGGCTAACCACTCATATAGCTCCTAATGAATCCCTCCAAAGAAAATCTCTCGTATATCAGTAAAGATATATTTTCCCAACCAATCCTCTGTACTAAGATTAGGGTTCTTATTCTGACCTTCAGTGAATTCCTTCTCTTGTTCTTCTATCCACTTCTAAATTTTTTTCTTCGATGGAAACCACCTTGGCATTCCCTCAAGAAGATCTATGTCCCGGCAACAGAACCATTTGTTGGCACAGGGGAAGACCTGAGGTTCAGTTCTAACAACGCACCAACAAGCCCTAACTACTGGCCCTTTCGGCAACACCTGCAAAGCAGATGTAGTCTCACCTGAAGTAGCTATAGGGGGTTGCAGGACATAAGTGTCCACAACCAGAGGAAATGAAAAGTGGATCCAGGGAAACACTGTCACACAAATCTAGCTATTCTTTATCTTTCTTAAGCCTATTGCACAAACTATATCTTAGATCTACCACAATATTGCATTAACAGTATATCATAGATCAGAATAACACAACATCAATCACACACAACAACAGGATATATGTGGTTCACCCTCTCCCTAGGGCTACATCCACATAACCATGCTTATAATATATTAAATGAAATCATACAGTTCTATCTGCTCTTATCTTGCAAATCTCTCTCTTTCTTTCTCTTCTCCTCTCTTCCCTCCTTGTGCACCCAGCTGCAGGGTTGATCTTCGCACCCAACTGAAGATATTACAACACAGACTCTGTTTCAACAGAATACCTCTCTCTCTCAACCACAATAATCACTCATTACATACTCGACCCGCTTCTAGGTCCTCTTGACCTTTATTTATACATTACAATGACTCTCGGACAACCTTAGGCTGAAACCTAGGTGTCAAAACCCTAAATACCAAAACCCTAGGTGCCTAAAACTCTAGGTCAACTTGACCCGCATTTTCAGGGCTTCGCCAGCCTGTCTTTCCTTCTTACTTGTGAGGTGCTCCACAGCATCTACCAGTGGATCTTTCCGCTTTCTAAGTCATCCACGATCCATATTCCTTATTGATCTGTCTTCCTCGCTCTCCCCATCTAATGGCTTACTTTCTCTTACTTCACTCCGTCTTTTCTTCTCTTTTGGTCACTTCGACCCAATCTCAGTCAACTTGTCTTCCGCACAGTTCGCACTTCATCTTTTCTCTTCCTTTTTCCTTTCTTTTCTTCCTTAGTCCATACCCAAGGGCCAACAAGAAGTTTGAAATGAGGGGAGCCTGGAAATGCTTTGTCATTTTAATATTGTTGACTAAAAATGTAGTCAACAGGCATTGGAACAAGCAAGGAATAATGAGAGATCACTAGGAATCTCCTTTTCCTAAGGCACCAAAGTATTAAACCATAGATAGTTTAAAATGGAAAAAAAAAATTGGTGGAGCCTCAATCAACATTACCAAGATATCCAAGGTGATTCTTGATAGATACCTTGACACATCCTACATATCGGTAAACAAGGATAAATGAAAAGTTTATGATTGGAAAACACCAATGGGAATGCTCTCTTGAATTACAAGGGTTATAGAATTCTCTTTATTAGTGAATTGAAGAGACATTAAGCACCCTAGCATCCGAATTTCCATATCCACCCTCAGTGTGATAGAATGGAACCCCATCATTGCTAATATCAAACAAAAGATGACCACATGGGGAGAAATATGGCTCAACACTCATAGACGCTTAGTATTAATCAAAGTCAGTTTATCTGGTATGTCCACATATATGTGATCCTCATTATCGGCTCCTACATGAGTTCTCCAAAAAATAGGATCAACAATCATAGAATTATTTTGGCAAGGAAGCAAATTATATAACTCGGTTGGATATTGAAAGCTAGTCGAAGCTCCCTTTCACAATGGCAGTGTTAGGGTCCCGCCCTAACCTCCCTAATTAGGAGTACTTCACATTCAGTTAATTAATGTATGAGGCCATTCTCTTTGAATATGGGCCACTAGGTAGTTGGTGTATGGTTAATTACTGTAAAAAGGTCATCCGTATGGAATAAATCCCACTAGGTAGTTGGTACTCATTAATATTGGGACCATTAATGGTTAGGGTTTGGGTAGTGAGAAAATGCTTATAGAGGTAGGAAGATATCTAATTTTTTTGTCAAGGATTATTATTGTATTGGATCTCTACTCAATTGGAGGATTCCCCCTCAATGAGGAAAGTGAACATTTCTCACCTTAAATTGGAATAACAATAAAGGTTTATATTTCTATAGGTATGATATTTTAGTTTTTCTCTCTTTTATTTCCAGCAGTTTGAATTTCTTCATATATGTAATACCCCTAGGCCGAACCCTAATTGTAAATGTACATATGCTTTATAGGTTGGTGATCCAGGATGTTTTGGGGCCAGGTTCCCTCTTTATATATGTTTTGAGGTCAGAGTGTCTGTGTGATTTAGGCCAGGAGCCTATGAGCTGAAAGTCCAGTGAGCCTAACAATTGTAATATGTAATCACACACGATGATATTAATAAAATACATCATTGTTGTAGACCAAGTCAAATGAAAGAGTATAGGGGGCTCAAACTCCACGAGAGGGAAAGGGGTCTAAGGATCTAGGAAGAGGGTCTAAATCAAGGGGGCTTAAGCCAAGGGAAAATTATAATATTTTTCCTAAAGTAAAAATTCATGTGATATTATTTTATCCTAACTTCCTAAAGGTTGGGAAAAAATCAGCAAGTGGAGTAAAAGGTTGCTCATAAGGTGACAAGTTTCAAGTTAAGAGCATGCAAATATGTTGTTGGGAATTAGTGTAATTCTCATTAATTATTGTCATTATTTCCATCATTCACTCACTCACTCCATCCTTCATTTGTACCTTATATGGACAGTGTAAGTTGAAGTTGGTTACCCTGTAAATCTTTGGGGGTTTGGTTTGAAGAAGCAGTTTTTCAGTCTTGTGAAGCATTCTCCTTGGGTGATAGAATTTTTGGGGATGGTTTCCCTGTTTGTTGGGTTAGTGAGTGATGAACTCTTTGAGTAACATTGTGTTCCAAGTTCCATAGAGATTTGATACTTCCTAGTCTACCTGTTGTTGAAGCCCTAGAAGGGAAGTGGGACAACTGAAATATTTTTGAGAAGAGAAGGGGTACACATCCTGGGGTGGAACAAGTTCTGGGGAAGGAGAGGTTGTGAGCTGGGAACTATTGCTAGAGTTGGAACCTGATCTTGTGCTTTATTAAATTGCTAGTTATACCTTAGTTAACATACATCTCTTTCATCAAATCTCTCATGAGTATAATTTCTTCTTTAGAAAATGGAAATGTATGAGAACTATCAATACTTGAAGTCTCTGCCATCCTTGCAATATATCAAACTTCTACACCAAACTTGCACAAAATCCAACAGCTAAATCTCAAGCTATCAATGGAAAACACATGAGAAAAGCAAACTATGCTCTGATACCACCTGATCTGAAAATAGAAGGCTGACTTGTTATGCTATGCAAGCACCCCTACTTCATTAAAATAAACTTTACAGGACCTTGCTTCATGTGTATAAATATGCAAGATAAAACTTATGTGTTAAGTTCATGCATCTTCTTGTAAATGTTTGTGTGATGAAATGTTCTTTTAGATGGTTAAAATAAGTGCTTTAAATAAAAACACAGCAACACAACTTGCAGGCAATAAACCATCAAATGCACAACAAGAACAACATGATAAAGAAGTTCACCCCCCTCCGAGCTACATCTCCTTGAGCCTCCATAATGGACTTGGCTCTCTGGGATTAATTAGTCAAAAGTTCTTGTACAAGATGCTGCTCAACTCCAATGGAAAAACAAACTGTACCATTGAGATCAGAACACATAAAAACCCCAAAAATGACTAATAGAACTCTGAAAACGGATCATGGCTCATCCGGGCATGACCTCTTCTACATGTGGCCATAAGCTTTCCTGAGCTTCTCTGTGGCAAAAACACCTGTAAAATTCCTCAAAAGCCTCTGAAACCTGTCCCAATGTGTTCAAATCATATTAATTAGCCAAAAATGATTATTCAATCATAGAAAACAAACATAGGCTCACCAAACCATGTCCTCTATCAAAGAGGGCTACAAGCTCCCTGGAGCTTGCTGAAACTTAAACGGTGAAAAACTTGCAGAAGAAGTCTTCAAATGGCCTTGAAAACAACACCAATGGATCCAGCACATCCAAAAACCCCTAGCTGGGCTTTTATGTCACCTCAATCGACCAACCGATGAAGAAGTTAGGCCTCCTCCATTTCCCTCCTTCAAGCTTTGCTGGAACTGGCTCTACAAAACGCACCTCTGTGTGCATGTACCAGGAACACACTCCCAAAATGTGTTATAACCTGGCACCGAGTGAAACCGTGCCAATGGTGCAAACCGTAGAACATTTAGGGCGCCTCCAGCCCCTAACCGCCTAGCTCCTGGGCGTATAAGGGTCATAGGACCTCAAAAAGGGGCTTAATGTTTAACAAGCCAATGGCCAAGCGCCAAGTACCGGGCACATTAAAACCGTGCTAACCACTTAAACCAACCCCGCGCGCTCTGTGGCAAGGTCACATGCTATTGGCATATAGCCATGGGTTAAAACCGTTCAAACTATATTAAAAACCAAATTTAAATCCACGCGCGCATTAAAATAATGGTCACATGTTAGTGCAAACGACCGTGGGCCATACATTTTCAAACCTCGCGCTGTATACACCAAACCGTGCGCACACAATCAAATATATAGTGGTCACATATAATAGGTGATATGAACGTTTGAAACCCAAACTGCGCCATGTGAACGGAGGGCATAACCGTGGCTTACATTTGCAATATGTTCGTGCGCCTCCATATAAACAATGGTCGTATGGTATACAAGGCGACCACAGGCTGGGGCTAAGCCCTAGCCCAACCCCCGTGCCATAATACACTAACTTCAACTTAAATATATGTTTGGACACATGGTTATTAAGAACCATGGCTTGGCGCGTTGGTGGAATGGACTTTGTTAAAGCTTTGAATTGTGGGTAGAGGTCCAGGGGTCGAACCCCACGGACCCACAAAAATTTTATTAAACCAAACAATGAACCAATAGCCATTAAACTGGTGCCATGTGGCAGCCCATGATTGGGCCACGTGGCACCCTACCATTCGCCCAAAATGATGCCACGTGTCACCATATAACTCGCTCACAATCAGCCAACCAGAATCTACCACGTCACCTGCCACATCAGCAGGTGCCACATCACCGTACGGTCACCACGTCAGTTGTACGGCCTCTGTCCAGTTAGCATGTACGGACTGCCCAGTCAGCATCAATTTTTTGCATGTTTGGCTCAGCGAACAGATCGCGATATCTTCTCCATACGGACTCCGTTTGAGAAAGTAAATATACCGCCGGAATCAGGAAGACGAGACGAATGCAATGGCATCATTTTCGTCGCATTCTGAGTACTTTGAAAATTGAGCAAAATTTTGCCCCCTGGTCCAGATTTTGATCACACCTTCCCACTGAAAGGCTTTTGGACCCACAAAAGCTTATCTATCTTCTTTCAAGTTATATCAAAATCTTTTCGACAATCACCTGAATACTCTGACATGTCGTGCACTGCAACTGACTATGTCCTTCAACCACTTCTCTCTGGCTGTTGCTGACCCACTATTCTCTCTATGCTTGGAAGACTGCCAACCTTCCCACTGAGAATCAAGTCCCTCTTTCAAACTCTTTGGCGTCAACATAATCAGCTCTCCAATGGCTGCAAAAACTTCCTGCGACATCTTGTCACAAGCCAAGAAAACCATCAATCTTGAAAACAAATCATACAAGATTGAAAATGATGCCAACAAAAGTCTTTTGTTCTTCAAACAAACTGTCACATCTCGTACTTTATCAAAGTACATGGAATTTTCAAAATCAAATTTCAAGTCAATAAACACCATCGACTAATCACAAGTCAAACAACACGATCGACACAACATAGTCGTCAGAAAAATCATCAACACCAGTCGAGACTCATTGAAACATCAACCTTCCCAAACTGACAAGTCGACAAACATGATACATAATCATGTAACAATCATGAATCACTCATGATGAACCATCACCAGGTTCACTGCTTACACATACATAAAAACAAATGCATGTTCATGACTCTTCAACTCTCCTTCCAGTACAGACATAAGTACATCCCCAAAACATATGGGTACTTAAGAGTTGAATACGAAAAATATAAATGGCTGCAACTTATCATGCTTCCCATAAATGCACACATAACGCGGAAAAGTGCATTTACAATCAGAAAAATGCAAGCGTTACTTGCTTAAGAAATCCAACCATTTCTTACCAAACCAACTGAACGGTGACTTTTTCTGTAGAACATCGTCCTCTGGTGAATCATCTTGATTCACATCAATGATGGAATCTCCACTTCCATTCTTGCAAATCTTCTTATCCAACTGCTTCTGAGGCTGTGGACGAATAGTTGGATGCAACGTCCAACATTGGTCAACAAGATGACCCCGCTTCTGACAATGAGTGCAAACCTTTTGCATCCTCCTTTCACGCTGCCTTTGCTTAGAAAGTT
>ML812931.1:102758-124473 GCA_009831015.1 Picea engelmannii | reverse complement strand
TAATAGAACTCTGAAAACGGATCATGGCTCATCCGGGCATGACCTCTTCTACATGTGGCCATAAGCTTTCCTGAGCTTCTCTGTGGAAAAAACACCTGTAAAAGTCCTCAAAAGCCTCTGAAACCTGTCCCAATGTGTTCAGATCATATTAATTAGCCAAAAATGATTATTCAATCATAGAAAACAAACATAGGCTCACCAAACCATGTCCTCCATCAAAGAGGGCTGCAAGCTCCCTAGAGCTTGTTGAAACTTCAATGGTGAAAAACTTGCAGAATAAGTCTTCAAATGGCCTTGAAAATAGCACCAATGGATCCATCATGTCCAAAAACCCCTAGCTGGGCTTTTACGGCACCTCAATCGGCCAAACGATGAAGAAGTTAGGCCTCCTCCATTTCCCTCCTTCAAGCTTTGCTGGAACTGGCTCTACAAAACGCACCTCTGTGTGCATGTACTAGGAACACGCTCCCAAAACGCGTTATAACCTGGCACCGGGTGCAACCGCACCAACGGTGCAAATCGTAGAACGGTTAGGGTGCCTCCAGCCCCTAACCGCCTAGCTCCTGGGCGTATAAGGGTCATAGGACCTCAAAAAGGGGCTTAATGTTTAACAAGCCAATGGCCAAGCGCCAAGTACCGGGCACATTAAAACCGTGCTAACCACTTAAACCAACCCCGCGCGCTCTGTGGCAAGGTCACATGCTATTGGCATATAGCCATGGGTTAAAACCATTCAAACTATATTAAAAACCAAATGTAAATCCACGCGCGCATTAAAATAATGGTCACATGTTAGTGCAAACGACCGTGGGCCATACATTTTCAAACCCCGTGCTGTATACACCAAACCGCGCGCACACAATCAAATATATAGTGGTCACATATAATAGGTGATATGACCATTTGAAACCAAAACCGCGCCATGTGAACGGAGGGCATAACCGTGGCTTACATTTGCAATATGTTTGTGCGCCTCCATATAAACAATGGTCGTATGGTATACAAGGTGACCATGGGTTGGGGCTAAGCCCCAGCCCAACCCCCACGCCATAATACACTAACTTCAACTTAAATATATGTTTGGACACATGGTTATTAAGAACCATGGCTTGGCGCGTTGGTGGAATGGACTTTGTTAAAGTTTTGAATAGTGGGTAGAGGTCTGGGGGTCGAACCCCATGGACCCACAAAAATTTTATTAAACCAAACAATGAACCAATAGCCATTAAATGGGTGCCACGTGGCACCCTACCATTTGCCCAAAATGATGCCACATGTCGCCATATAACTCGCTCGCAGTCAGCCAACCAGAATCTGCCACGTCACCTGCCATGTCAGCAGGTGCCACATCACCATACGGTCACCACGTCAGATGTACGGCCTCTGTCCAGTCAGCATGTACGGACTGCCCAGTCAGCATCAAGTTTTTGCCTGTTTGGCTCGGCGAACAGATCGCGATATCTTCTCCATACGGGCTCCGTTTGAGAAAGTAAATATACCGCCGGAATCAGGAAGATGAGACGGACATAATGGCACCGTTTTGGTTGCATTCTGAGAACTTTGAAAATTGAGCAAAATTTTGCCCCCTGGTCCAGATTTTGATCAGCAGAAGCATGCCAAGGATCTATGCACCCTTGGACAACAAGCAAGTTGAATTTCAGTCTCATGTGATTGAAGTGGAAGGTAAGATAAATGATCAACCTATAGTTATTTTAATTCATTTAGGAGATAGCCATAGTTACATAGATCCTAATACTATTGATATATTTCATTTACAAAGAAGCAAGATTGGGAAATCTTGGCTATTTTAGTTAGATACAAAAGCTAAAAGAAGAATAAATGAGATGGTTAAGGATTGTCCAATGGACATGAATGGAATGAGCACAAGGGAAGATTTGAATGTCATACCTTTGGGTTCATATGATTGTCTAATTGGTATGGATTAGTTGGACAACATCATGTTTTCCTAGATTTCTACAACAAGGCCTTCACTTGTTTGGATGAAGAAGGGAACTTGAGATCAGTTCAGGGTATTCCAAGGGCAGTGTCTATTACAGAAATTTCATCCTTGCAACTGAAAAGAAACTTCAGGAAAGGATGTCAAATTTATGCAACACATATGGAAGAGGAAACTGAGGATAAAGTGCCAAGTATGGAATATCATCAAGTCTTGAAAGATTATGAGGTTGTAGTTAGAGAGATACTAGGGTTTCCACCCAAGAGAGATATAAATTTATCCATTAATATGATATCTAGAGTTTCACCAGTGTCCAAGACTCATTATAGGATGAGTACACCAGAGTTGAAGGAATTGCAAACGCAGCTTGAAGATATTTTGAAAAAGGGGTATATACACCCAAGTGCGTCATATTGGGGTGCCCTAGTTTTATTTATAAAGAAGAAGGATGGAACTTTAATACTATGCATTGATTTTAGGCAACTAAATAAGGTGACTGTGAAGAAGAAGTATCATTTGCCAAGGATAGATGATGTTTTTAATCAGCTAAAAGATACAAAGATATTTTCCAATATTGACCTCAGGTTAGACTACCATCAGGTGAGGATTAAAGAAGAATATACTAGGAAGAAAACATTTAAAATAAGGTATGGCCATTATGATTTCACAGTGGTTCCATTTTTTATGTCAAATGCACCAATTGTCTTCATGTATTTGATGAATTGAATTTTCAAAAATTGCTTAGATAAGTTATTCATTGTCTTCTTGGATGACATACTTATCTACTCTAAGTCTGAAGAAGAGAATGAGAAACACTTGAGGATGGTGGTACATGTATTGAGGGAACATCAACTATATGCAAAGTTGAGAAAGTGTTCATTTTATCAGAGACGAAATCACTATTTGGGATGTATCATTTCAGAGGAAGGGATAAAATGGAACCTGAGAAGATAAAATCCATTGAAGGATGGCCAACACCAAAGAATGTCTCAGAGGTGAGATCGTTCATGGTAATTGCAAGTTGCAAAATATTTATTGAAGGATTTTCAAGAATTGCACATCCAATCACTTATTTGCAAAAGAAGGGTGTGAAGCTCGAATGGACCTCTGAATGTGAAGAAAGATTTAAATATTTGATGAATTTATTGAAAAGTGCACCAATATTGAAGATTTTTTATCCAAATGAAGACTTTATTGTGTGCATTGATGCATGCAAGGAAGGGCTCAAAGGAGTCCTTAGCCAAAATAGGCATGTGATATGCTATGAGTCAAGAAAGTTGAAAGAACATGAGAGATAGATTGCCACTCATGATTTAGAAATGGTAGCCATAGTTCATGTCATGAAGATGTACAGAAATTATCATATGGGGAAAATATCCAAGTTGAGGACACACCATAGTGGTCTGAAATATTTTTTTGAACAGCCAAATTTGAATGGCAGACAAATTAGATGGTTGGAATTTCTCAGTGAGTCTGACTTTGATATAAATCATATCACAGGAAAGGAGAACAAATTGGTTGATGCACTTAGCAGAAGGGTGCATGAGATACATGCTACATCCATTAGCATATAAAAATCTGTTTTGAAAGACATAATTTCAGAAGTTGCAAAATCAAATCATCATTATGTGAAAACAAAAGAAATATTACAGTAAGATAATTTGCAGCAGAAAATTAAATATTATGAGATGAGAGACAATGGAATCCTCATGTACAGGAGTAGATTATATGTGCCTAAATCTCAAGAGATGAAAATTTTGGTGCTAAGAGAGATGCATAATGTGCCTTATGTTGGGCACCGAGGTTACCAAAAAACCATTGCAGTTGTAAAGAGACAATATTTTTGGCATGGTATGAAGAAAGAAGTGGTTGATTATATAGCCAAATGTTTATAATGTCATAAGGTAAAGGTTGAGCACAGACATCTAATTGGATTGCTACAGCCATTTCCCTTTCTTGAGTGGAAATGGGAAGTAGTGACAATTCATTTTATCACCAATCTGCCCAGAACAACAAAGAAATGTGGTTCCATCATGGTGGCAGTGGATAAGCTCACTAAAGCTGCTCATTTTATTCCAATGAATCTCACTAACAAGGAAACTAGCATTGCATAGATTTACATTAGAGAAATTACCAGGTTGCATGGTGTGCCTAAGGCAATTGTTTCTGACAGAGATCCCAAGTTTACATCAAATTTTTGGAAGGTATTATTTAAAGGATTTGAGACAAGTTTGAATTTTAGCACAGCATATCACCCAGAATCGGATGGGAAAACAGAGAGGGTCAATCAGGTGATTGAAGATATGATAAGAATGTATGTGATGGATAAACCATCAAAGTGGGAAGATTATTTACATTTAGTGGAATATTCTTATAATAATGGGTATCGTGCATCTTCAAATATGAGCCCATTTGAAACATTATATGGCAGAAAGTGCAATGCGCCAGTGAGTTGGGACAACCCAGCACACAAAGTAATGCTTGGGTTGGAATTACTCAGATAAATGGAAGATTGGGTGGTGAAAACAAAGTAGAATTTAAAAGTTGCTCAATTTAGAAAGCAAAGGAAGAACACATAGATAATTTAAAGTGGGTGAGCATGTTTTCTTGAAAGTGAAAGCTAAGAAGAGTTCACTTAAATTTGGGAGTTGCCCAAAATTGGCATCAAGATATTGTGGACCATTTGAGATACTGGAAAGGATTGGTCCTGTTGCATATATGCTTGCACTGCATGCATCCATTTCCATACATAATGTGTTTCATGTGTCTTTTCTTAAAAAGTATGTGTTTGATGCTAGTCATTTAATTGATTGGAATGTGATTCAGGTGGAGCAAGAAGGTGACTTTTGAGTTCATTCGGTGTGCATATTGGACTGAAAATTCAAGTTACTCCAGAATCAAACAACAAGGTTGGTAAAGGTCCAGTGGACATGTTATGGTCCTGAAGATGCAATATGGGAGCATGAGGATGCCATGCGGGAGGAGTATCTACATCTTTTTGGATACTTTTGAATAATTTTATTTGTACGTGTGTATATAATGCATTGAGGACAATGCATAAACAACAGGAGGGAAATTTAATACCCCTAAGTCGAACCCCAATTGTAAATGTACATATGCTTTATAGGTTGGTGAGTTGGGATGTTTTGGGGGCAGAGTGCTTGTGTGATTTAGGTAACAAATGTAATATGTAATCACACACGATGATATTAATAAAACACATCACCACTACAAACCAAGTCAAACGAAAGAGTATGGGGGGCTCGGACTCCACGAGAGGGAAAAGGGGATAAGGGTCTAGGAAGAGGGGCTAAGCCAAGGTAATATTGTAATATTATTCCTAAATTCTAAATTCATGTGATATTATTTTATCCTAATTTCATAAAGGTTGGGAACAAATCACCAAGTGGAGTCAAAAGTACCTCATAAGGTGAAAAGTGTCAAGTTAAGAGCATGCAAATATATTGTTGGGAAATAGTGTAATTCTCATTCATTCTTTTCATTCATTCCACCATTTACTCTCTCATTCCATCCATCATCTGTACCTTAGCTGGAGAGTGTAAGTTGAAGTGGGTTATCGTATAAATCCTTGGACATTTGGGTTTAAGAAGTAGGTTTTCAAGCCTATGAAGCATTCTCCTTGGCTGAGAGAATTGTTAGGGATAGTTTCCCTATGTGTTGGGTTGGTGAGTGTTGAATGCTTTGAGAAAAAAATTTCTAGGTGCCATAGAGCTTTGATACTTCATGGTTGGCCTGTTGTTGAAGACCTAAAAGGGAAGTGGGACAGTAGAAGGATTGTTGAGAAAATAAGGAGTACACTTCCTGGGGTGGGATAGGCTTTGGGAAATGAGAGGTTGTGAGCTGGGAAGTATTATTGGAGTTGGCACCTGAGCCTATGCTTTATTGTATTGTTATTCAGACCTCAATTTAGTTTAGGTAACCTTTTCCTTGGTGGAGTCATAGCCCCAGCTCGAGGGTGACTTGTTGTTCATAGTATATGAACACATAGTCTATGTTTGGGAGGAACGTCTGAGTTTTGCATCCATTCAATGTTTTTTATTAAAATATAAGTGCTCTTTATATGTGTTTATGTGCCAATTATTGTGTGTATGTTTATGTTAATTATATATGCTTTAATTGTACATATTTATGCATGATTTGTATGTTGTATGTTGTTAGTAGTGCATGTTTGTTGCATATACATAGCATACTAAGTAATAAATTGTAACAAAGATAATTTTCAAGTTTGTTGGTAACATGAAATGTTACATTGTGGTAAAAGAGAAGATTTTTTTTGTTTGGTGTGGCTTAGCTTGGGGTTGGGGATGTTACAATATATTTCTTATAAATTCTTTGTATCTACTATATAAGTACACTACAAGCAATATTAGAGACTTTCATGTGCCTATTGCACCCTAATTTCAGAGAATTTTTTACGGTTAAAGATGTGTTATGACATATACAAACACATATATATGTCATTCAATGAGTCAAACTATGGCTAGAAATCATACACACGGGGAATGTAAGTGGGGTCACCTATTTGGACACCCTTGTACACCTATATAGGTAATTGGTGAGTAGTACCACATTAGAAAAAATCTATTCATGGATTTGATCTTCCACATACCCTTAGGTATATGGGAATCTCCCTAAGTATACCTAAAATCATTGCTACAAAATCCTTTCATCAATTTCTCCTATAGCACATCAAACAAAGTACTTGGGAAGATCAATCTCACATACCAAGAAATTAGGTAATACAAATAAGGGTACAATTGATCCTCCTTAATTAGATCCATGAAAGACCAGTCAAGTACTATTCTCAAAAACCATAACATATAATAGAGAGCTATGGAGCTTGGAATTCACTTGTTCTAAAGACCCTGTCAAACCTATGTAAGTTAGATAGTGAAATTATTACAAAACTTGTAATCCAATACTTGAAAATTTTGTTAGTACAATAATCTCTTGTAGCAAAAGAAAAAGAGGTATGGGAGTGGCCCCAATCCTGACCGAATCATTGTGTGTGACCTATCTAAAAAAAATCCTCATGTGACATCGATTTCATTGGTGTAGCTCATCAGTAACCCTTATGGTTGACCCACATGGTCCCACGGCTACCACTATAATGGAGACCAAAATCACCATTCTAGAATACATGATATAGTTCTTCATTGACTCAACTAAGCAAAGTGAGAACAATGAGTCCACATTCCAAGTCGGCCTCAACAACCAAATGCCCTCCTTTCAACTCGGAATCAACAATCAATAGGAAATTTGGAATGATAGGTTGGGGCCAATTGATATTAGGGAATCTTCAATAGGTGATAACCATTATACGAGGCCCTCCTTTCATGATACTCAACCTCATATGATGCATATATTTCCTAAGGTAGATTTGAACAAGTTCGATGTCTCTAATCTAATAGTATAAATGGGTCGAATTGAACATTAGTTTTCCCTACAACCCATCTTACAGGTCTCAGAGGACTGATACTTCAAAAGGATAAAACTATAGATAACCATATTCTATGTCAATAGATATTATCCCATAATTTTAACCCAAAGTCTAAAAATATTTGAAAACTGTCTCAAAATATCGGTATATGAAAGATATCAAAAAAGGACGAGGTGATTCATGGGACCTGCAATCTCGAGTTCCCATTTGAAATATGTAATTATGCCTTTAGGTTCATGAATAGCTTGTTTTTATAGTTGATCTGCCTCCTTGTTGAAATCCCTGAATATATGTTGGAAGCTAATTTCTTGAAAAAAAATTATTAATTCCTTTGTTCTGTGCTTCCATCCTTCACCCAGAATCGGATGGGAAAACATATAGGGTCAATCAGGTGATTGAAGATATGATAAGAATGTATGTGATGGATAAACCATCAAAGTGGGAATATTATTTACATTTAATGGAATATTCTTATAATAATAGGTATCGAGCATCTTCAAAGATGAGCCCATTTGAAGCATTATATGGCAGAAAGCGCAACACGCTAGTGAGATGGGACAACCCAGCAGATAGAGTAATGCTTGGGTTGGAATTACTCAAACAAATGGAAGATCAAGTGGTGAAGACAAAGTAGAATTTAAAAGCTGCTCAATTTAGAAAGAAAATGTATTCATGCAAAGGAACAACACACAGATAATTTAAAGTGGGTGAGCATGTTTTCTTGAAAGTGAAAGCTAAGAAGAGTTCACTTAAATTTGGGAGCTTCCCAAAATTGGCATCTAGATATTGTGGACCATTTGAGATCCTGGAAAGGATCGGTCTTGTTGCATAATGCTTGCACTGCATGCATCCTTGTCCATACATAATGTGTTTCATGTGTCTTGCTTAAAAACTATGTTTCTGATGCTAATCATGTAATTGATTGGAATGTGATTCGGGTGGAGCAAGAAGGTGACTTTTGAGTTCATTTGGTGTGCATATTGGACTGAAAATTCAAGTTACTCTAGAATCAAATAATAGGGCTAGTAAAGGTCTAGTGGACATGTTACGGTCTTGAAGATGCAACGTGGGAGCATGAGGATGCCATGCAGGAGGAGTACTTGCATCTTTTTGGAGATTTTTGACAAATTGTATTTGTACATGTGTATATAATGGACTGAGGACAATGCATAAACAATAGGAGGGGAATGTAATACCCCTAAGTCGAACCCCAATTGTAAATGTACATATGCTTTATAGTTTGGTGAGCCAGGATGTTTTGGGGCCAAAGTGCTTGTGTGATTTAGGTAACAAATGTCATATGTAATCACACACGATGATATTAATAAAATACATCACTACTACAAACCAAGTCAAACGAAAGAGTATGGGGGGCTAGGACTCCACGAGAGGGAAAAGGGGTTGAGGGTCTAGGAAGAGGGGCTAAGCCAAGGCAATATTATAATATTATTCCTAAATTCAAAAGTGATGTGATATTATTTTATCCTAATTTCCTAAAGGTTGGGAACGAATCACCAAGTGGAGTCAAAGGTAGCTCACAAGGTGAAAAGTGTCCATTTAAGAGAATGAAACTATATTGTTGGGAAAAAGTGTAATTCTCATTCATTATTTCCATTCATTCCACCATTCACTCTCTCATTCCATCCATCATTTGTACCTTAGCTGGAGAGTGTAAGTTGAAGCGGGTTACCCTATAAATCCTTGGGTGTTTGGGTTTAAGAAGTAGGTTTCCAGGCCTGTGAAGCATTCTCCTTGGGTGAGAGAATTGTTGGGGATAGCTTCCCTGTGTTGGGCTGGTGAGTGTTGAATTATTTTAGAAACCTTTTTTTCTAGGTGCCATAGAGATTTGATACTTCATGGTTGGAATGTTGTTGAAGCCCTAAAAGGGAAGTGGGGAAGTAGAAATATTGTTGAGCAAATAAGGAGTACAATTCCTGGGGTGGGACATGCTTTGGGAAATGAGAGGTTCTGATTTGGGAACTATTGTTGGAGTTTTCACATGAGCCTATGCTTTATTGTATTTTTATTCAAACCTTAGTTTGGTTTAGGTAACCTTTTACCTGGTGGAGTCATAGCCCGAGCTCGAGGGGGACTCGTTGTTCATAGTATATGAACACATAGTCTACGTTTGGGAGGGACGTCTGAGTTCTACTTCCAGCCAGTGTTTTTGCTTAAAATATAAGTGTTCTTTATATGTTTTTATGTGCCAATTATTGTGTGTATGTTTATGTTAATTATATATGCTTTAATTGTACATATTTATGCATTATTTGTATGTTGTTAGTATTGCATATTTGTTGCATATACATAGCATACTAAGTAATAAATGGTATCAAAGCTAATTTTCATGTTTTTTGGTAACAGGAAATGTTACATTGTGGTAAAAGAGAAGAGTTTTTTTGTTTGGTGTGGCTTAGCTTGGGGCTGGGGATGTTTTTTTTTAACAGAAACAGATATTTTGTATATTATCAAAAATTGCCCATATTACAAAAAAGAGTTGGTTGTGGATCTATCGTCCTACTAGTGTCGTGGTTATAGACCGGCATTTTTATAGAAGAGTGTATAGTTTCCATTGTGTTGTATGCACTACAAAGACGCCATGTGAAAATGGCTATGAAACTATGCAAGAAAACCTGAAATTTACAATGCATAAGATCTTGGACTAAGGGTGGGAGGGGCCTGCATCATCACGATATGGCGCACAGTTCTCCTCAACTTGATCCATGTCCCCTTGTTGTTTATTTCCTCCTTCCTAGACACGGTCGGAGAATCCTGGGGCCATTGGAAGATGTTGGTCGTTGTTGGCCACCGAATGAAAGGTGGAGGGGATCTAAGATTCATTTGTGCCTGGTGAGGGGGAAGGCTGTTGAAGATTGCTAGGGCGTTGGTTGAGCTCTCTGATCTTCCTTGTGTTATGATTTACTTCTCATAGAACAATGGCTAATTCATGATTATGCCTATGTTCCAATATCTGCATTTGTTGTTGAACTTCAACCACGTTTTCTCGAATAATTTGGTTTTCTTGTTGCGGTTCCCTGTGCCTGGAGTCCGCCCGATCCTCTATTCGTCTGCGCTCGACCTGTAATCCCTGGAATTGATCACGCATATCCTCCAGTGCATAGACTGGGTAGGTACAAGGCTCTCTAAAGTTTCTGCACATGATGATGCAATGACCAAGGGGGACGCAGAGAGTATGCAGGTAGAAGTCGCGAGAGGAGGAGGGGGGGAGGGGATCAGAGTCACGGGGGAGAAAATGCTTAGCAGGAGATCTGAGCTGCAGAACGAGTCTGGAGGGAGGCCTCCATAGGCTATAATCCAGGGTATTCATGATTTCCCACGAGTGAGGAGGAAGAATCTATCAGTGCGAGAGCAGGGGTGACGCAGGATGAGCGTGGTTGGTCGTCGGGAGTATGAGTTGAGGAGCCTGATTTAATAGGCAATTCATGTGAAGGGAGGGGGGAGTGATGGGGGTGGGGGGGCGAAGCGTGGGAAGGGAGAGTGAGGCACGTGGTTGTTTGAGTGTCGTGTGCCTAAGGTGGGGGAGAACAGAGCATGATAGGAGGGGGGGGAAGTCTCGGGGGGCGGGATCGAGGTTGGGCAGAAGGGTGTGGGAAGGAGGGGGAATAATAACGAAAGAGGAGGGTCTTGTTCCTATTGGTGGGGGGGAGATAATGGAGTGAATGTTCTTAAGGAATCCAAACATTAGAAGGGGTTTGATTGATAAGGAGACTCCTCTGTTCCAGAGTTTTAGCAGTTTTGGCCATTTTGTTTGCCTCCGCGTTTTTCTTTCGTAAAATGTGGAAGAGGATCAAGCGCACGAAGTTTTTCTTGAGTGAATTGATGGTTGAGGTTATGCTTTGGCGATGGGATTTTTTCGATCTGGACATCCCTCGTAGTTCCTTTATGACGATTTCAGATTCCCCCAAAATTGTTAGGGTCTGGATGTGCAAGTCCTAGGCTAGCTTGAGTCCCATATAGGCTGCGAGGGTCTTTGCTTTGTTGTTTGATGTATTTCCCAGTCCCCAGGCATAATCGGTTAACTTCTTTCCATCGGAATCATAGATGACTCCCCCCGCACCTACCTCCCTTGGGTTTCCTGTTGTTTCCCCATCGAAAAAAAGGAAGTAGGAGTGTTGTTGCCTTTGCCAAGAAGAGAATTTGTTGTTGTCTAGGCATAGTTGCCAATATTGTGGCTTGGTAGCCTGTCATGGGGTTCTTATGATGTTCTACGGTGGCCCCCGTATATAAGTAACCCAGTCTTCTTCACTTGGATCCAAGGTGCCTAGGGGGTCGAAGTCTACTGCTTTGGTTCTAAAGACTTCAGAGGTTAAGTCGCAGACCTTTGTGAAAGTTCTTTTCATTGAAGGGGGATTTCCACAAAAGATGGCTTGATTGTGTGCTAACCATATCTCCCACACAACAAATTTGGGGATTTGTTTCCAAAGAAGGGGGAATCTTTTTTTAGTTTTGAAGTTGTCAGCATATCTTTGTTTCCAATGAGAAAAGAGATTGATCCAGTTGTCGAGGGAGGGGGGGGATTAGGGAGGGGAAGATAAATGAGATTCCAGATCTGAAGGGTGAAGTTGCATTCCAAAAAGAGGTGGGTGATGGTTTCTAAGGCTCCAAGGAAAAGAGAGCATCTGGAGGGCCCCTGGATACCCCTCTTTAGAAGGTTTTCAGCAGTTAGTATTTTACCATGATCCAATAACCAAAAGAAAGTGTTGACTTTGGGGAGTAAGGGGTCAGACCATATCTCTTTCTAGAGTTTGGATAGGGGAGGCCCAGGGGTTTTCGAGAGGAGGTGGGATTAACCTTCTTTGACAGAGAAAGGTTTACCTCCCCAACTGTGGGAGTCAGTGGTGTGTCGGTTAATAGGTGCGTAGCCATCCAGGTTATTGAAGACAACCAAAAGAAGGGGGGTGAGGTTCTCTGGGAGAAAGGGTGGCCTCCAGCTGACCCATTCCCCTTCATTGTTCAAGAGGAAGAAGTCTTGTAGTTTGTGAAGCCCATTCATGCAGCACCAGTCTTTGAGAGGTTACAAGATCTCTAAGGACTTTAGAGGCTCGCAATTGAGGATGTGATTTGTCCAGATGTTTATAGTCTCTCCATTTCCAGGAGCCCAAGAGAGTTTGGTCTGAATAATTGGTGCAACACTTTTGAGGAGAAGCCAAATCAGAGAGCCTAAGATAGCAGGGATTGTCCCCTCTAGGCATCTAAGTCTAGTAGATTGAAAATATTTTTTGACTATGGCTTTCTTCCACCAGTCTGAATTTCCTGTTATGAGCTGCCAAGCTAATTTTTCTCCCATAGATAAGTTCATGATGACTGGGTCCTTGATTACCAGGCCTCCTGTGTTGTAGGGCTGGCAGATTTGCTTCCAATTTATGAGGTGGAAATTCTTTGTGTGTGTCTTACCTCCTGCCCAGAGGAAGCATCTTATGGCTTTGTCGATTTTCTCTAGAATGTTTTTAGGCACTAGGAGTCCTGAACATTGGAAAATCGAAAGAGAGAAGAGGATTGATTTGATTAAAATTGTTTTCCCTGCAGGATTGATCCATTGACCACCCCAACTTTGGATCCTTGCTGCAATTTTCTCGATTATATCAAACCAAGTTGTAGAGCTATAACGATTGAGAAAGATGGGCATACCCAAGTATTTAAAATGGTTCCAAGTGGTGATAATGGGGAAGCCGGAGAATCTGGCTATATGTTCTTTTCTATGTCTCGGGACATGCCATCCATAAATTTTGCACTTGAGAGTGTTCATCTTACCACCCGAAGTGGCGAGAAAAGAGTTGAGGATCTTTTGAAAGCGATTGGCAGTGCATATTGTGGCTTCTCCTAGAAAAAGGGTATCATCGGCAAATTGAGAATGATTTATTTCCTTGACCCCTCTTGTGATCAGCAGGCCTGGGAGTTTTTTTGTTCTTCTTTACACTTCCAGTTTGCGGCTAAGGGAGTCTGCTAGTAGGATGTAAAGGGAGGGGGAAAGGGGGAAACCCTGCCAGAGACCCCTTCTTGCTCCAAAAAAGTTGGTTGGGCATCCGTTGAGAAGGGGAGAGATCCACGGGTTGTTGATGCAATCTTTTTATCCAGTTATTCAAGTTCTCCAAAAACCCATAAGCCCTTAAGGCTGAGAAGAGGAAGCTATGTTTTACCCTGTCAAAGGCGTTTTCCATATCTAGCTTTACAACCATGCCAGGGGTTTTGGTTTTCTTGCAGGAGTGGATAGCTTCTTGCACCAAGACGATATTGTTTGTTATCTACTTGTCCTTGAGAAAGTCGGTCTGATTTTCTGAGATTAACTTTGCGAGTAGGGGATTGAGGCGATTTGCAATGATATTGGTGAGGATTTTGTAGGAGGAGTTGCAAAGTGAGATTGGACAGAAACAGGTGAAATTTGAGGGATTGGAATCTTTGGGGATGAGTGTAAGGAAGGTGGAGTTGGTGCAACTCCGATTCTTTGTTTGCACAGGGTGTAATTTAACATTTTTTTCAGATCCCATTTGATAACATTCTAGAAGTGTGGGAAGAATCTGATAGGAAACCCGTCAAGCCTCGACGCTTTGTCAGGGTCAAGACTCCATACTGCTTTGTTTATTTCATCCTCAGTGATTTCTTGGGTTAGATGATTATTTTCTGCATCAGAGACCAAGCTAGGAATGTTCGCCAGCAGGCTTTTGACCTCCACTTGCATTGGTTCCTCCCTTGGTTGTTGATAAAGATTTTTGTAGTGATGGTAGGATTCTACTTTTATATGGTCATAGGAGTCAATTTTCTATCCCATGCTGGAGGTAATTACTGTAACTATGTTTTTTTTTCTTTGGGATTGGGCTTGCTTGTGGAAAAATGAGGTGTTTGAATCTCCATCCTTTATCCAAAGATTCCTGGATTTCAAACGCCAATATTCCTCCCCTCTACGCAGCGTGGCCTGGAGATGTTGTTGTGCTTCCTTTTCCTGGTTCATTAAGGCTTCTGTTACTAGATCTGATTCAATTTTTTGTTGAATTTGTCTGAGTTGCTCAATTCTTTCATGCTTCTCTTGATGAGGGGTTATATAGGATGTTTTCACCCAATCTTTGAGAGCTATCTTGACAACCTTTATCTTACTTTCCCAGACAAAGTTGGGGGATCCTAATATGGAGATGGTCTAGGCTTCGGCGACGAGTGAAGAGGTATCTAGGTTTTCCAACCATAGTTGGTTGAAGCGGAAGGGGAGTGGACCAAAGTTCTGGGGGAGCGAAAGGAGAGAGTGATAGGTTTGTGGTTTGAAATGGCAGAGGGGAGGATTTGGGAGGAGATGTCAAGGGGGGAGAGTAGAAGGTTTCTATTGATGAGGAAGCGATCTAGGTGGGTTGCAATGTGCTAGAGACCGGCCCTTCTATTGTTCCAGGTGAATTTTCCTTTGATTGGTTTGATGTCTTGCATGTCCCAATCGGACACAAGATCTACCAAATTTTCTGAAAATGGGTCTCTGACTTTGCTTCCTCCTTTTTTTTCCCTGAGGCTGAGGTGAGAGTTTAAGTCTCCTCCAATTATGAAAGAGGGGAGGTCTACGAAGTTTCATATATTTGAAAGAGAGGTCCAGGCTACCAATTTATCTCTGTAGGTATTTGGCATATAGATATTAATTACCGTGATAATGTTGTAGTTATCTTTGTTTTTTAGGACTGTAAGGATCTAGTTTTGAGTATCAGAGATTACCTCAGAGATCCATATTTACTCGTTCCAAAGGGTCACAATACTGCCATATGCGCCTTGAGAGCTGACTGTCGCACTGTCGGTATTTTTGTAGAGTTTGCTTGTTGCTTCAAGAATGGATTTTCCTTCCATTTTGGTTTCTTGTAGGAGAATAATCGAAGGATTGGCCATTCTATTTAGATCTTTTAGAGCTTTGGATTTAAGCTTACTACTGAAACCCCTGCAATTCGAGGAGAGAAAAATCATTGAGGGGGGTTTGAGGAGGTTCGGTTGCCCAGGACCGAGTGTTCCATTCCTTTGTTCCCTACCTTTCTTGTTGATATATGGATAGTGTGCTCTATATTTTGTTGTTTTTCTTGTGCTTTTTCTTTGGATGTTTCTTCTTCTTTGACTTCCTTGTTTGTGCATCACCCTGATTTCCTTGGTTTTTCCAGTGGAAGCTCTCCTTCTTCTCTTTCGTGTGGGCCTTGTACATGCATACTTGAGCTTGAAGTTTCTTGTTGCATTGGAAGATCTGTGTCTTCCAAGGAAGGGCCCTCTATGTCATGGTTGCCATTAGTGTTGATGGGTGATGGATCAAGGAACGAGGAAGGTGGTGGTGATGGAGGGTTCTACTTTGAGGATGGTTCACCTAGGGGATCAAGGGAGTTACTACTTGGAGGGGGGTTGATGTGCGACGAAGAAGCATTTTTAGGTGGGGATTTTGGAACTGTATTTTGCCTTGACGGTTCTGCTAGTGATTGGGGGCCTGAGGGTCCTGCACGAGATCCATTGCTTTTACCACTGGCATTTTTTTTTGCGAACCTGCTACCAGCCATCTTCCTAACAGGGAGTATCATTTTCTGGAGATTGTTTGGTGCTAGGGAAGTTTTTTGCAAAATGACCATATTCGTGGCAAGTTTTGCATTTGAAAGGTAGTTCGTAGTCAAGTTTTTGAATGTGAGTCAAGTCATCTAGCTTTAGCTTGATTGCTTATGGGAGCCCTTTTTCCAGATCTACTTCTACACAGATTCTTGCACAGGAGTAGAGACTGGATTTGGGTTATGCCCTATCAATATACTTCCCTAGGGTATCTCATGTGCTTTTTAGCACTTCATCTCCCCATCAGTGAAAGGGCAGATGAGGGAGTCGTACCTAGACTAGTACTACTGAGGGGATGTCGTTTTCAAGATCAAAGTCAGGTGCCCAGTTGTTTAAGTAAAGGCCTCTAGGACCAAAGAAGTAGGGTCCATTTCTAAAAATTAGATCTCTATCTGATTTCAGTTCGAAGTAGAAAATATAAAAACATTTACCACAGAAGAAGTGGTTCATCCATCCTTGGACCAGGGGATGCCAATTCCACTCAAGCCACAGGTCTATTTGTCGCGGTGAAGGCCACATGCCCATGAACTGTCCGACCAGAGCTCATGATGCAAAGGAGAGGGCTTTTCGTCTCGCTGTAGTGTTGGGGATCAATACTTTCAGAATCTGATCCAGTTTCTTGATGAACTGGGAGGTGATTTGCGGGGCCAGAGGGGGAGGGAGCGAGCCAACAAGGGCTTTGGAGGCTATGACTTCATCAAGGAAGTCGGGGGGAGGGTCGGGATCTGGAATCCCAAAGGCCATGGTCAAAGGGGAAGTGAGTGAGGGCCGAGGAGCGGTCAGGAGGGCCGAGAGGGTTGTCAGTTAGGGTTTCCTCAGAGCATCCCTCGTATTGGCTTATTAAAGAGCAATAGCTTTGAGCTCAGCTTGGGGCTGGGGATGTTACAATATATTTCTTATAAATTCTTTGTATCTACTATATAAGTACACTACAAGCAATATTAGAGACTTTCATGTGCATATTGCACCCTAATTTCAGAGAATTTTTTAGGGTTAAAGATGTGTTAAGACATCTACAAACACATATATATGTCATTCAATGCTTCAAACTATGGCTAGGAATCATACACACGAGGAATATAAGTGGGGTCACCTATTTGGACACCCTTGTACACCTATATGGGTAATTGGTGAGTAGTACCACATTAGGCAAAATCTATTCATGGATTTGATCTTCCACATACCCTTATGTATATGGGAATCTCCCTAAGTATACCTAAAATCATTGCTACAAAATCCTTTCATCCATTTCTCCTATAGCACATCAAACAAAGTACTTGGGAAGATCAATCTCACATACCAAGAAATTAGGTAAGACAAATAAGGGTACAATTGATCCTCCTTAATTAGATCCATGAAATACCAGTCAAGTACTATTCTCAAAAACCATAACATATAATAGAGAGCTATAGATATTGGCATTCACTTGTTCTAAAGACCTTGTCACACCTATGCAGGTTAGATAGTAAAATTATTACAAAAATTGTAATCCAATGTTTGAAAATTTTGTTAGTACAATAATCTCTTGTAGCAAAATAACAAAAGGTCTGGGAGTGGCCCCAATCATGACCAAATCATTGTGTGTGACCTATCTAAAAACAATCCTCGTGTGACATTGATTGCATTGGTGTAGCTCATCAGTAACCCTTATGGTTGACCCACATGGTCCCACAACTACCACTATAATGGAGACCAAAATCACCATCCTAGAAGACATGATATAGTTCTTCATTGACTCAACTAAGCAAAGTGAGAACAATGAGTCCATATTCCAAGTCGGCCTCAACAACCAAATGCCCTCCTTTCAACCTGAAATCAACAATCAATAGGAAATTTGGAATGATAGGTTGGGGCCAATTGATATTAGGGAATCTTAAATAGGTGATAACCATTATACAAGGCCATCCTTTCATGATACTCAACCTCATATGATGCATATATTGCCTAAGGTAGATTTGAACAAGTTCGATGTCTCTAATCTAATAGTATAAATGGGTTGAATTGAACATTAGTTTTCCCTCCAGGTTACTAATGAGGATGGGTGTATTATATTATAGACAAGGAGAGTTCATAGTAGTGGAAATGGCATAAGTAGGCATATCAAGGGTACCTTTCCTAGAACTACTTTGTGAAGCCCATCTATGCTCAATTTGAAACTAATACTAGTTTTTTGGGGATGTTGACTAAGTTACACCTGTAGAGTGGAAGATTTTATTGTTTCCTTTGAAAATTGGCTATCATAATAAAAGATATGACTCATGTGTTCTTCAAGGATTTTTTTATAAGTGATCTCAAGGAGGATATCCATAGGATATCAACGCATAAGTCAAGATGTATCATCCAACTACTTGTTTAGACACCTCTCAACTAGAAAAAAACATCACATGTGGTGGTCACCACCAAGACCAAATGACACAATTTTGTTCAATGACCATGTCCTCCCTTTGTACTACCTACATGTCCTTCTCATCCCCTTAGGGTCCACAATTTGACTCTATTTTAAGTGGTAGAGCATCAACATCTAAGCCTCTACTATAATTGTGATGATTTTTTTGTAGGAATAAATGTAAGGAACATAAACTATTTGTCATAGATATTGTCCCATCTGGCATAATTGAGGAAATTTCAAAGGAAGACATGACTGAGATGGATCTAGGGGACATTATACCCCCTCCTAATGAAGTACTCATTCAAGAGCTTCCTTGTGAGGAACCCTAAATTTCTCTCCATGATTTGTCAATAATTACAGCTCCACAAACATTGAAATTGGTAGGATATATAAAGCATCTAAAGGTGAATGATTGTATCTAGTACCCACAATTTCATCCTTCATAGACTATCAAAAAAACATTGTTATGTCCATGTACACAGTTTCCAAATCATGATAGCCAATGGAGGTAATATGAAATGTGGCGGTAAGTGTGAGAATGTGAAACTTTAAATGGGATACCATTTCCTGAAATCTACAGTGATACTACTCGAGGCATAATCGCAAAATGCTTATATCTACAGTGATACTACTCAAGGATTCCATCTATAGCCATATGACGTGTGCACTCGAAGACTAGAATCTCTGTGATATTATTTATAATGAGAAATTCAATATACCCTCCAAAGGATGTGCATTCCCATTCCATTGACTTTGTCTTTACTTCAAGAAGCACCTGAAGGAAAGAAAGAAAGAAAGAAAGAATTTTTAACGTCCACGAGGCTAAAAATAGCCTATGGGACATATTGTTTTTCCATCTGGCTTTTGTATTAGGCCCTTTTCCTGTGAAGTTTTACAATAATCGCTCCCAACTTCTCAACAAACTCTTTACTGAATAGATTATCCCAAGAACTAGCTGCCAGAATACCTGCATAATTTTTCCTATGAGGGCCTCACATTCTAAAATAATATGTTTTTCTGTTTCCACTTTTCCGGACGAGCACAAAATACATACTCTTTCTTCCCACTTTTCTTTTGGTCTTTTCCAGCACCCTGTTTTGGAGGAGCGAATTTAAACCGAAATGTATCATTCACATTCACTCCAAGTCGACGGTAGTGTCCACTAATAAGTTGCATCTGGAAAATTTTGTATACAGAGAAAAGAACAAGATGCTACGCAGGTTCTGATGCACGAATAGAAAGAATATTGGTTTGTTTTTTTTACTACGAAATAATTTGAATACCACAGAGGAGTCTACTAATCAGTATAGACATCAACCTAGAGAATTTCTCATAAGGAATGTGTTGGAGAGGTAAGGGAGTAGGATTTCCTGGTTTTTTACCAATAATTCCAACCGACAGTCCGATCACTAGCCCCAACTAGTGAAGACCGACTCCATAAGTCGAAGTATTTCGTCGACTTGTTGGTCCTCGTGAATTTGAAGGCTGCTCATTGTCTTGGTATTCAAATATATGGATCATGATGCTAAGCAAAACTATCTGTTGTTAGAATGGCACACAGCCACATTAAAAAATGACTTTAGATCGATGATTGAACAAACCAGCCCACGAAGATGTGCAACAGATTCGACCTAATTACAACGCTTGAATACGTCAACTTTAATTCAACGACCAGCAGATTTTCAAGCATGAAAATATTGGACGTTGCTCGAGTAAACCTGGTGTTGGAAGAATCTGTAAAATGGATTTAAGTGCTCACTGAGGAGTCACGCCCAGAAAATACAGATTTAGAAAAAATAAACTCTGTTTGAAAAAACTGATCAGTAATCATAAGCTATAGCAGCTATAGCTTATGAGAAACAAAAAAAAAACTCAGATATCAGATTCAGGAAATCGCTGTCCTAACCTTTTATTCCAAACAATAAAAAAGGGTACAAAGTACCTCTATTGCAAAACAGTAAAAAACAGATTCACACACAGAAATTTCAGACTACAGTGCAAGAAACAAAGCTTTATCACTAACAATACTCACTAAAACACACTACCCTAAACGGGAAATTACATTCTCTATAAATAGAGTTTGATGGTTAGAGTGGAAATGTGGAGATTAGGAGGAGAAACTTGGCAATTTCAAAACAACAAATGGCAGAAATGGTTATTCGAAGAAGAGGCCCAACTTATTAGCTCCAGCTGTCACAAACATGTCGAAAATTCAGGCATTAGTTCCTTCAATCTCCCCCTTAATGTCAAGTTTGAGGATTCCCAACTGCGATCTGAGTTTCTCCAATCGATCCTTTGGAAGAGCCTTAGTAAAAATGTCTGCAAGCTGATCTTCATATTTACAAAATTCAAAAAAGAGAAATTCTTGTTGGACAAGCTCTCTAATGAAGTGATGTCAAATGCCAATATGTTTGCTTCTACTATGGAAAACTGGATTCTTTGTCATGGAGATAGTACTTTGATTATCGCAGTAAACTTTGATGGGTTTACATACTTCCATTCCCAAGTCTTCCACCAACCTTGACAACCAAATGGCTTGTGTGCTTGTTAATGACGCAACAATATATTCTGCTTCAGTTGTAGATAGTGCAACAGTGGGTTGTTTTTTGCGGATCCAAGAAACAAGGTTTCCTCCAAAGAGAAAAGCATATCTAGAGGTACTCTTTCGATCATCCAAGCTGCCTACCCAATCTGCATCTATGTATGCTACAACATTTGAATCATTAGCAGAGATATAAAACAATCCATAAAATTTAGTACCACTTACATATCTGAGAATCATTTTGGCTTCCCGCCAATGGGACTCGTGAGATTGATGCATGAACCTAAAAACTAGACTAACAACAAACATAATGTCTAGTCTAGTGGATTTCAAATACATAAGGCTGCCAATCAGAGATCTATAAAGGGTAGCATCATAAATTGAATTTTCATCATCTTTCATCAGTTTACTCCCAACTACAAGAGGAGTGCTCATAGGTTTACAATTTTGCATGATAAACCTCTTCAACATGTCTTCAATATATTTAGTTTGGCAAATAGATATACCTTCAGTTGTTTGTTGAATTTGCATTCCCAAGAAATATTGCATTTCTCCCAAATCAGACATTTCAAATTTTGATTTCATTGCCTCTTTAAATTCCTCCATAAGTGGAAATGAGGTGCTAATGAAGATTAAATCATCTACATATAAGCAAAGGATAATGAAATCTGACCCAACAACCCTTTTGTAGACAGCACTCTCAAAAGAACATTTAACAAAACCATGATCATGAAGATAGTCATCAATTCTAGAGTACCAAGCTCTAGGGGCTTGCTTAGGACCATAAATTGTCTTCTTAAGCCT
>ML812931.1:77249-93402 GCA_009831015.1 Picea engelmannii | reverse complement strand
TTTAACATCCATTTGATAAACAGTTAATTTTAACTAAGATGCAATGGAAAGAAATATCCTTATTGTTTCCATTCTTGATACAGGAGCAAAAGTCTCATCATAGTCAATGCCTTCTTGTTGCACATATCCTTGTGCAACCAAACGTGCTTTATGTTTTGAAATGTTCTCATCCATATTAAATTTAAGTTTGTAAATCCACTTTACACCAATATTGGATTTTCCATGAGGAAGCTCAACTAACACCCATGTGTCATTTTACTGTATTTGTGCAATCTCATCTTCCATGGCTTGCATCCACAACTCATTAGAACAAGCTTCATTAAAACTTAAAGGTTCAACATGTGCAGATGAAAGAAGAGAAAAATTATGATCAGCATACCTAGAGGTCTCATATATTTCCTTTAAACTTTTTGTTTTTCTAGGAGGACTGAATGGAGATATTGCTTGGCTATCAACATGAGTTCTTATTGTTGGAGAGGATGAATATACCCTCCATGGAGAAATCCGTGAAGGTGAGCCCATATATCTTGATGTAGAGGGCTGCAAAGACTCATCATTATTATCAAAAATTAAGCCTTCAATATGTGGATTCATCACTTTAACTTCTCCTTCATTCTTGAAATAAACTTCCCCTTCATCAAAGATCACATCTCTACTAACATAAAGCTTATTGGTAAGTGGATCATGACATCTATAAGCCTTACTTTCTTCTGAATATCCAATGAAAACACATCTTACAGATTTTCCATCTAACTTATGCTTTTGTTGACTAGGAATATAAACAAAGCCTGTAGACCCAAATATTTTAAAATGAGAAACATTAGGTTTTCTATAAAACCAAGCTTCATAACGAGTAGAATCTTTTACCATCTTTGTAGAACTTTTGTTGAGAATATATATGGCTGAATGGAGTGCATCTTCCCAATACATGTTTGGCAAACACATTTCTCTCAACATACATCTGACCATTTCTACCATTGTTATGTTTTTCCTCTCTGCTACTCCATTTTTTTTAGGAGTGTAAGCAGTAGTTAACTCCTTCTTAATGCCATGTGAGCTGTAAAATTCCTTAAATTCATTGGAGGTGAACTCTCCACCTCGATTAGTTCTCAATACTTTCAAATAATATTTGGATTCCTTCTCAACACGAACTTTCAACTTTTGAAAACAACTAAAATCTTGAGATTTTGACTTATGAAATAAACCCAAGACATTCTTGAATAATCATCTACAAATAGAAGAAAATACTTGTTGTTTCCACGTGACAAGGTTTGCATAGGGCCACAAATATCTGAATGTACTAAAGCCAACGGCTCATATGATCTAAACTTGTAATGAGGAAAACTTGCTCTTTGTTGCTTCCCTATGGCACAACCTTCACATATCTTATTATTGGACTCTATGGAAGAATGAAAGCCTCTTACTAAATTCTTCTTTTTCATAAGGGATAGAGATCCAAAATTAAGGTATCCAAAACTTTTGTGCCAAAGCCAAGAATCATCGACTAAGGCCTTCAAACAAACTACATTTGATTCCATTCTTAACAAAAACATCCTATTATCAGTCATGGGAACTTCAGCAACAAGGGCATTGTTGTAAAAAATCTTATTGTAATTTCCTTCAAAAACAGTCTTGTAATTGTTAGAATTTAGTTGCCCTATGTTAATCAAGTTGTGCCTTAAGTTTGGAACAAACAAGGTATCTTGAACATACATCATTTTTACATTCTTAACCTTTATGGCAATAGTACATTTTCCCATTACATCTCCTTCATTATCATTGACAAAACTAATTGTCCCTTTCACATTCTCATCTAGCTTCACAAATAGTTTTTTATTTCCAGACATATGATTTGAACAACCAATATCCAAATACCATGTAAAATCATCACAAGCTTCAAGTTTGTTACATGTGAGAAATAAAGTTTGAGAATTTTCACCTTCTTCCTTGCTAAAATTTGAATGAGAGGTATCTCTTTTCTTTTGAAAGCAATGACTTTCAAGGTGGCCATCTTTATTACAATAAGTGCAGTGAAAATGACCTCTGCCAGAACTGTTGCTTCTTCCTCTACCTCTGCCACCTCTACCTCTAACTCTTCCACGACCTCTACCTCCTCTGAATGATGTTGAAGAAAAAACATTTCTAACATTGGATGATTGTTTCTTCTTATCATCTACTACCTTCAACTTGTTTTGGAAAGCTTGATCCAAAAGTTCCCCATTCTTTTTCAACCTGTCTTCATGTACTTGAAGGCTTCCAAATAGATCAGCAAGGGTTAGTTGTGTTAAATCCCTTGATTCTTCTATATCAATAGTGACACGATCAAACTTCTTAGAAAGACTTCTTAACATGTTTTCTACAATCCTTTTATCTTCAAGAGTTTCACCATGAGCATGAATAGCATTAACAATATTTAGAACTCTAGTTATAAAACATTCAACACTTTCATTTTCATTCATAGAAAGAGACTCAAAATTTATTCTCAACATTTGAAGTTTGACAACTTTTACCTTTACAAATCCCTTGTATACCTTCTCCAAGGTTTCCCAAGCATCATGGGACATTCCACATTCTGCAATCTTTGGAAAAATTGAAATATCAACTCTTGTTTGAATAATAAACAGAGCCGTAACATCCTTTTTCCTATTCTACTTCAATTATATCTTCTGACCAACTGACAATGCATTATAAGTAGCTTGATCAGTTGGCTCTGTGCACCCTACAGAAACAAACATCCATAAATCTTGTGAGATGAGCAAAGTTCTCATCTTCACACTCCAATACTCATAATTTTCCCCACATAAAAGAGGAATCTGGTACTGGACTAAACTGTTATTTAAGGCCATTGTCTCCTTCTGGTTGTAAACAACCACAAACTAGGGATGATTTTAGGGGCTAAATTTCGCTCATGGGCTAATTTTCCATGGTTTTTCAAAAAACGTGATTCGTTATTTTAAAAATGATTCGCCCAAATTCTATAGGATAAAATTATTTTACCTCAAAAATCACCAAAATGTTATAAAATATATATAAAATCCTTATAAATTTGAATATTTTTACAAAAATATCACCAATCATTTATAGTTGGCATATGAAGGATTAGTAAGATTCGCCAAGGTTTCTACATTTTAAAATAAATTTCCATCCTTAAAATCATCCCTACCACAAACTTGGCTCTGATGCCAAATGAAGAATCTGTAAAATGGATTTAAGTGCTCACTGAGGAGTCATGCCCAGAAAATACAGATTCAGAAAAAATAAACTTTGTTTGAAAAAATTGATCAGCAATTATCAGCTATAACTTATGAGAAACAAAAAAAACTCAGATATCATATTCAGGAAATCACTGTCATAACCTTTTATTCCAATCAATAAAAAAGGGTACAAAGTACCTCTATTGCAAAACAATAAAAAACAGAGTATCTTTGTTTTCACACACAAAAATTTCAGACTATGGTCTATGTTACAGTGCACAAGTAACAAATATTTATCACTAACAATACTCACTAAAACACATTACCCTAAACAGGAAATTACATTCTCTATAAATAGATTTTGATGGGCTTCAATTCAGCGAATACAAATGGAAACGTGGAGATTAGGAGGAGAAACATGGAAATTTCAAAACAAAAAATGGTAGAAACAATTATTCGAAGAAGAGGCCCAACTTATTAGCTCCAACTGTCACAGACATGCCGAAAACTTAGGCATTAGTTCCTTGATGCAGGAGCATCCCTCATGTCAAGATGTCAAGAGAGCCAACGTGGAAGCGAAAGACAGCTGGAAGACGTCCAGCGCAAGTTTTGAATTTTCCCTTGAAGTTGATGAGCCAAATATAAATGAGATCATTTAATGAAGGCGCCTTGGTAAAATGTAATCAGACCTTGAGCACCCCGCTCTCGTCTGAGATAGACAGAGGCATTTATAGTAGTAAATGTAGGTAGGTAGAATTGAATATTAGATTAGACAATTCTAGAAGAAAGAGGGAGAACGGATATAGACACCCTCATTGTATATTGTAACATAGTTCAGGAAGAGTTAGAAGAATCCAGAGCATAGGAGAGAAGTAGAGAACTGTAGAAGAACACGCATGTACAGATCTTGAATTAATAGAAGAAATTGACTCAGATTCATGGTTGTCGTGTTATTCTCTGTGTATGTGTGTTGAACGCTATGCTCATGAGTATTTACTTCCTGTTACGCATTTGCTATTATGTTGTGTGTATGATTTCATGTGTTGAGATTGAAGTCCGAGAGGAAGTAGAAGGAATGAGTTTCAATAGTTTCACTATTTGAGCAAGGATTCTTGCAAGGAGTGCAGTCGAAGTCGTCCGCAAGGAGTGCAGTCGAAGTCGTCCGCAAGGAGTGTGTTGACAGAAGGCTCAGATAGTTATCTCTTGTTCTCATTCCTAGGAGTGAAATTGGGTTATACGAGCTATGCAAGGAGTGTGCAGGCTAAGGAGAGTCTCAGTCGCAAAACTGAGCAAAGTATAGAAAGACTTTTGTTGTTGGTGTGCACAGAGTCGAAAGAACTCAACACTTAGAGGTGTTTGAGAACTACCGCAAGGAGTGCGTGCAAGGACCCTCTTTGAGGTTGAAAGTGTGAGAAAGCTCAGGAGGGATAAGTCCCTTAGGCTCATCGAAGAGAAGCACTGGAAGTTTGTGCGTGAAGTGTATAAAATAGGTGTTACACAGTTGCACCGCAGGTAGGAAAAGTTCCATAGAGGAATACTTGATCATTCTCAAGGAGTTGGCAAAGGAAGAAACTGACGGTCAAGATCTTGTGGAGAGGATTAGTGAAATCCCGCCAGCCGTTGGATCTGCCAAAGAAGTAAGGAGGTTACGATCGCGTTTGGAGTTCAAGCCCCAGGGGTCGTGAGCCGTTGGATCTTGGATCCGTTATCCGTCAGCCGTCGGATCTGACAGAAGCTGCACGAGGGTGACCATCGGGATTTGAAGGATCGAAAATCCTGTGGTCGAATGTTTTTTGACATCTGAAACCCCAAAGTCCCGGGAATATCAGAGTCATCCAACAGTGGACACGTGGCAGAGATCGAGGCATCTGGAGTTCTAGAATCAGAAGTTCTGTGGACAGAAGGTCGGGAAAAGTTTATAGTGAAAAACTCGGCATAATTTGAATCGTTCGTTCGGGAAGGACAAGTGTCAGGAATCCGAGGAGAGTCGGGATCTCTGGCGTCGAGAAATCGGAGTTCTTAAAGACAAGGAAGTCAAGACATTGTAAGTCCCGAAACCCTGGAGAAATCGAGACCATTCGCCAGAGGGGACGCGTGGAGGTGATCAGTGCCATCGGGAAAATTCCCGATAAGGAATCATCCATCGGGGTTTGAGTCATCAGGAAATCGAGGATTCTGGTGACAAAGTGTTTACGCACTTTGGTTTCGCAAACCGCGAAATCCCGACGAGGAGGAAGGTATAATTGTGCGACCAGCTGTTAGCATGTCAGAAAGGGGGGAGGCGTCGTAGTGGAAGCCAGTTGTCAGCCTGACGAGAGATCGGGAAACCCATGGGTAAGTGTTTTGCAACATTTTAAATCCTGTAGCCCTGATGGGGATAAGACCATGGTCACGGGTTAACGGTTATATGGGCCAAGGCCCATAGCCAGGAGGGTTATCGTGAAAAAGGCGCGTCAGGATTCAGGGAATCGCAAGTCCTGGGGACAATTGTATTTTGACATCGGAAAGTTTGAAACTCCGATGAGGGATATGACTGAGGTCATATAAGGAGAGGTCGCGTGGACTAAAGGCTTAGCCAGGTGAGGGCTAAAGAAATAAAGGAACGTATCGGGGATCGGGGATCGGTAAAACAAAGTGTCTGGACATTTCAAATGTCAAATCCTCAATAGGAGGAATCTCGATAACAAAGGAAAAGGCCAGCACTGATTTCCCGATCGTTAAGGGAGGTCTTTGTAGGAGAGTAGTTGTGGGTGGAACATCTCCTGATAGGGAAATAAGGAACCTTTGAGTTCTTCGGGCCGAGGAAGGAGAGAAGGTCCTGTGAGCGGACGTGCCCTGGGTGGTGCGCCTGCATCAAGTGGTATCAGAGCTTAGAAAAGCTTCTTTGCTTTCTGTAGCAGAGGAAAAGGAGAATTCACCATGCCGCCAAGGAGAAGGGGTAGACAATCACCCGATCCAGAGGAGGAAAGGGAAACGTCCAGAGAAAGAGGTAGGCAAGTGCAGAATCCAGACATGGAGAGAGAAATGTGAAATCTTCGTGCCAGAATGGAGGACATGGAGATAAGAGAAAGGTGCAAAGCTGACGTAGGAGATATCAGTGAATCCGAAAATGAAGATGATGTTGGACATAGAGAAGAAGAAATCCCAACAGAAGATGCAGTGAGTGAACGCTTACTTAAAGTTATTGCAAGAATGAGTACAAAGGTGAAAATGGATGTTCCAATTTATGAGGGAAATCCAGATGTAGAAGAGCTTCTAGATTGGATTAGACCTCTAGATACTTACTTCGACTATGAAGATATCAAAGAGGATAAGAAGGTTAGACATGCCGTCACGAGATTAAAAGGACATGCAGCCTTGTGGTGGGATGAACTACAAGCTGACAGGCGTTGCCAAGGCAAGCAGAAAATTAAGAGTTGGGACAGGATGATTGCCAAGATGAAGGCAAAATTTATTCCCAGAGATTATCAAATTTCTCTGTTCAGGAGGATGCAGAACCTGAGACAGAAGTTGATGACAGTGAAGGAATATACTGAGGAATTCTACAGGTTGAATATCAGGGCAGGTCATCACGAAAGCAATGACGAAAAGGTGGTCAGGTATATGAATGGCCTGAGATATGAGATTCAGGATGAAATGAGTATGGAAACCATCCAAATGGTGGAGGATGCTTACCAAATGGCTCTGAAAGCTGAGGAGAATTTGAGTCGAAAGAAGATTCAAAGAGGCCGAGGCAGGAGTCAGCCCAGAGGCAAAGCAGTTGCCCAGGAAAGAACCCAGAAGCCCAAGGACGACTAGAAAAAGCCTCAGACTAGAACCGAGAGAGGCGTAAGTATGTTGAACAGAGAGAACAGCATACTGAGTAGAGAGGAGGATATGCTGATAATGATAGATTTCCTTGTACCAGAGGTAGAGGAAGAGGAAGAGGTGGAGTAATCACATGCTTCACATGTGGAAAGAATGGGCACAGGTCGTTCGAGTGTCTAGAGAAAAAGAAAGAAACTAGGGAAACTCACATCGTCGAGGCATAGAGGCGAGATATTGAGGTAGAATACGCTGAAGGCAGAAGATCGTTGGTGATACGGAAGGTCCTTTTGACGCCAGAAAAGGAGATGGACAATTTAGCGCAGAGGAACAGACTTTTTAGAACAGCTTGCAAGACCAAGGGTTGGGCATGCAAGGTTATCGTGGATAGTGGAAGCACGGATAATCTCATTTCAACTGAGATGGTGGAGAAGCTGGAGCTGGAGACAATTGCTCACCCGAATCCATACAAAGTTTCATGGCTACAGAAGGGACATCAGGTAAATGTCACTAAACAGTGTTTAGTTGAATTCAAAATAGGAGGGTATAATGATAAAGTACTTTGTGATGTCATTCCTATGGATGTATGTCATCTATTGTTGGGAAGACCATGGCAATATGATAGAAATGTGATTCATGATAGGAGGATGAACACATATACCCTGGAGAAGAATGGGAGAACCCATATGTTGCATCCAATTGAGTATAAAGAGGTGAAGTCGGAAGTAAGAAACATAGTACTTCTCATGAGTGGGAAGGAACTTCTTACTGAAGTTAAGAAGAAGGAGGATCCACAATTCTTTGTGGTCAGAAAGCCGAGAATTGTTCTGACTAGTACAAGGGTGGATGATTTGCCAGAAGAAGTTCAGGAACTGCTGGAAGATTTCGTTGATATTGTAGTGGACGAACTACCTCGTTCGTTGCCACCGATGAGAAGTGTGAGTCATCATATTGATCTCATACCAGGAGCTAGTTTGCCAAACAAAGCCGCGTACAGATTGACGCCGCAAGAGAATGAAGAGGTTAAAAGATAGGTCCAGGATTTATTGGACAAAGGTTTGGTCAAAGAAAGCTTGAGTCTGTTTGATGTTCCGACGGTACTCAGTCCGAAGAAAGATGGAGGCTAGAGGATGTGCATTGATTCAAGAGACATTAACAAGATACCCATCAGGTACAGATTTCCATTGCCGAGGATGGATGATCTGATGGATTGCTTAAGTGGAGCAAAAAAAATTTCAAATATTGATCTGAAGAGTAGATATCATCAGATTCGTATGAGAGAAGGTGATGAATGGAAAACAGCATTCAAGACAAACGAAGGTTTGTATGAATGGCTTGTCATGCCATTTGTCTTGACGAATGCACCAAGTACCTTTATGAGGTTGATGAATGAAGTCCTGAAGGAGTTCATCGGGAAATTTGTCATCGTGTATCTGGATGACATATTGGTTTTCAGCAAGACAAAGGCGGAGCATCTAAAGCATTTGGTTGTTGTAATGAAGAAGCTACAGCAGGAGAAGCTATTGATAAATATGAAGAAGTCCTCATTTATGAAGACATAGCTCATTTATCTGGGTTTTTTTATATCTGCAAATGAGATGAGGATGGATCCAGATAAGGTAGAAGTGATCAAGAATTGGCTATCACCAAGAAATGTATTCGAGGTGAGGAGTTTTCATGGACTGGCTAGTTTCTACCGAAAATTCATTAGGAATTTCAGTGGAATCAGCGCAACAATGATGGATACAGTGAAGAAAAGACATAAATATTTTCACTGAACTGAAGAGGCAAAGAAGAGTTTCAATTTGTTGAAATAGAAGATTACGGAACAACCAATTCTAGTGTTACTGTATTTTCAAAAGACATTTCAGGTAAAATGTGATGCAAGCGAGTTTTCCATAGGAGCGGTCTTAAGTCAGGAGGACAGACCGATTGCATATTTCAGCGAGAAGCTGAATGAGGCAAAAGAAAAGTACTCCATGTATGATAAGGAATTTTATGCCATCATACAGGCATTGAAGAAATGGAGGCACTATTTGATTCCAAAGGAATTTGTTTTATATATTGATAACCATGCATTATAGTTTGTGACTCAACAGGAAAAGCTGAATCAGAGGCATGTTAAGTGGGTCGAATACATGCAGAATTGTACATTTGTAATTAAGCATATTTCAGGTACTGCTAACAAAGTTGTTGATGCTTTGAGAAGGAGGTGTTTGTTGTTGCAGGAGTTCAAAGTCAGGATGTTAGGCTTTGATGATCTTAGAGACATGTACACAGATGATTCGGACTTTAAGGAGGCGTATGAAGCAGCTGAGAATCCAGTTCTCAGAGATAGAATCCCTTGGACAGACTATATGATCCAAGATGGATTATTGTTCAAAGGAAATCAATTGTGTATTCCTAATTGCTCCATGAGGGAGAATCTGTTGAAGGAAAAACACAGTGGAGGCTTGGCAGGACAAAAAATTTGCAAAGCTAAGCAAGTCATACTTTTGGCTAGGGATGCAAGCGCATGTTGAGAGGTTTATAGATAGATGTCGAATTTGCCAGCATTCAAAAGGAAAGAAATAGAATGCATGATTTTATCATCCATTTCCCATACCAGACAAGCCGTGGGATGAAATTAGCATGGATTTCATATTGGGATTGCCAAGGAAACAAAGAGGATTTGATTCAATCTTTATGGTAGTGGATAGATTTTCCAAGATGGCACATTTTATCCCATGTCATAAAACCAGTGACGCGACACACATCGTGAATCTGTTTTTCAAAGAAGTTGTTCAACTTCACGGCTTACCCAGGAGTATTGTTTCAGATAGAGATACAAATTTCTTAGGACACTTTTGGAGGACATTATGGAAGAAGACTAGCCGCAAGGAATACTATGAGTATCTAGTCAAATGGAAGGGCCATCCAGTTGAAGATGCTAGCTGGGAGACTGAAGAAGAAATTATGAAGCATGGACATACCATGCAGGAGCTCATGAACAGGAGCCCATGCAAATTTTCAAGCGAGGGAGTATGATGCAGGATCATCCCTCATGTCAATAGAGCCAATGTGGAAGCAGAAGACAGCTGGAAGACGTCCAGTGCAAGTTTTGAATTTTCCCTTGAAGTTGATGCGCCAAATAAAAATGAGATCATTTAATGAAGGCACCTTGGTAAAATTTAATCATGACTTGAGCGCCCCGCTCTCGTCTGAGATAGACAGAGGCATTTATAGTAGTAAATGTAGGTAGGTAGAATTGAATATTAGATTAGATAGTTCTAGAAGAAAGAGGGAGAACGGATATAGACACCCTCATTGTATATTGTAACATAGTTCAAGAAGAGTTAGAAGAATCCAGAGCATAGGAGAGAAGCAGAGAACTGTAGAAGAACACTCATGTACAGATCTTGAATTAATAGAAGAAATTGATTCAGATTCATGGTTGTCGTGTTATTCTCTGTGTATGTGTGTTGAATGTTATGCTCATGAGTATTTACTTCATGTTACGCATTTTCTATTATGCTATGTGTATGATTTCATGGGTTGAGATTGAAGTCCAAGAGGAAGTAGAAGGAATGAGTTTCAATAGTTTCACTATTTGAGCAAGGATTCCTACAAGGAGTGCAGTCGAAGTCGTCCGCAAGGAGTGCGTTGACAGAAGGTTGAGATAGTTAGCTCTTGTTCTCATTCACCCAGGAGTGAAATTGGGTTATACGAGTCGTGCAAGGAGTGTGCATGCTAAGGAGAGTCTCAGTTGAAAAACTGAGCAAAGTATAGAAAGACTGTTGATGCGGGTGTGTGGAGAGTCGAAAGAACTCAACACTTAGAGGTTTTTGAGAACTGCCGCAAGGAGTGCGTGCAAGGACCCTCTTTGAGGTTGAAAGTGTAAGAAATCTCAGGAGGGATAAGTCCCTTAGGCTCATCAAAGAGAAGCACTGGAATTTCGTGCGTGAAGTGTATAAAATAGGTGTTACACAGTTGCACCGCAGGTAGGAAAAGTTCCACGGAGGAATACTTGATCATTCTCAAGGAGTTGGCAAAGGAAAAAATCGACGGTCAGGATCTTGTGGAGAGGATTAGTGAAATCCCGCCAGCCGTTGGATCTGCCAAAGAAGTAAGGAGGTTATGGTCGCGTTCGGAGTTCAAGCCCTAGGGGTCGTGAGTCGTTGGATCTTGGATACGTTATCCGTCAGTCGTCGAATCTGACAGAAGTTGCACGAGGGTGACCATCGGGATTTGAAGGATCAGAAATCCTATGGTCGAATGTTTTTCGACATCTGAAACCCCAAAGTCCCGGGAATATCGGAGTCATCCGACAGTGGACACGTGGCAGAGATCGAGGCATCCGGAGTTCTAGAATAAGAAGTTTCGTGGACAGAAGGTCGGGAAAAGTTCATAGTGAAAAACCCAGCATAATCTGAATCGTCTGTTCGGGAAGGACAGGTGTCAGGAATCTGAGGAGAGTCGGGATATCCGGCGTCGGGAAATCAGAGTTCCTGAAGACAAGGAAGTCGAGACATTGTAAGTCCCGAAAACCTGGAGAAATCGGGACCGTTCGCTAGAGGGGACGCGTGGAGGCGATCAGTGCCATCGGGAAAATTTCCGATAAGGAATCATCCATCGGGGTTTGATTCATCGGGAAATCGGGGATTCCGGTGACAAAGTGTTTATGCACTTTGTTTTCGCGAACCGCGAAATCCTGACGAGGAGGAAGGTACAATTGTGAGACCAGCTATCAGCACGTCAGAAAGGGGGGAGGCGTCGTAGTGGAAGCCAGTTGTCAGTCTGACGAGAGATCGGGAAACCCACGGGTAAGTGTTTTGCAACATTTGAAATCCTATAGCCCTGACGGGGATAAGACCGTGGTCACGGGTTAATGGTTATATGGGCCAAGGCCCATAGCCAGGAGGGTTATTGTGAAAAAGGCACGTCGGGATTCGGGGAATCGCAAGTCCTGGGGACAATTGTATTTTGACATCGGAAAGTCCGAAACTCCAATGAGGGATATGACTGTGGTCATATAAGGAGAGGTCGCATGGACTAAAGGCTTAGCCAGGTGAGGGATAAAGCAACAAAGGAACGTATCGGGGATTGGGTATCGGTAAAACAAAGTGTCTGGACATTTCAAATGTCAAATCCCCGATAGGAGGAATCCCGATAACAAAGGAAAAGGCCAGCGCTGATTTCCCAATCGTTAAGGGAGGTCTTTGTAGGAGAGTAGTTATGGGTGGAACATTTCCCGATAGGGAAATAAGGAACCTTTGAGTTCTTCGGGCCAAGGAAGGAGAGAAGTTCCTGTGAGCGGACGTGCCCTGGGTGGTGCGCCTGCGTCATTCCTTCAGTGTTGTGAGGTGATTCCCTCCATGTATTCAAACTTATCATTGTCATAATAAATCCAGCTTAGTAATTGACTCAGAGTTGTGTTGAGTAAGAATTAATCGACTATTGCGCCACGTGGAAAGATGGATTGTCGAGGCTTCTATGGGTTGCATCAATCAATGCCTACAATCTTTCGATGATAATAAGTTGACAGTTCGACTTGGAGTATCGACCGACTGAGATTTGAACAAATGTTAAGTGTGTGATATTGAATGTCATCGTTAAGTATTTGTGGTTGTAACACGAAAACCAATGTCCTATAATATACTTTGTGGCTTCTTTATGTTGTGCGATGTTTTTGTCTGATCCTAAATGAATTGATGATCCAACTGATGCTATCATAAAAATGGCGAGTTGTAACCCTTCCACTTGTGAAAGCCTCCTGGTCCCTTTGATTGAGTATATAGGGATACAATTGGACAAAGATTTACCTGAAGATAGGCCCAGCCTGTGTGCCTAATCTATACTATTTAGTGGGAAAAGTTCAAAGTCAAATTTGACTAAAGGGTAGGTTGGATCCATGGAGAAAGATAGGTCATTAATAAAGTGCCTGTCAAAGAAATATCGGTCATTTATAAATAAAGAAAAGAACCAACAAGCATCCATCAAACTGATTCAATGGGAAGAAGTGTTTCATTCGCACTCTCGTGGTCGAAGCTAGGGAGAGTTGGTCGACTAAGCAGCATCTTCATCGATGGGATCTACTAAAAATTATCATGTTTTAGGAGGCCGAATAAACCAAAGAATTGCAATGAATCATATTCTACTTGATGAAAAAATCCATTTAATTTTGCAAGCAACCAGATTACTCAAATCAAAGACATGAAAATAGTAGATGCCACATTTAGTTTTGGTCAAAATATTTTATGGATTATTGTATGAAGAACTTTAACGTAAATGGAGTTGTCATGAAGGGAATGAGTAATTTGGGTCGATTTGCAATCGAGTAAGTCGAGTTTGAATCAAGTCGACTCAACTCATAGTGGAGGTTGGGATAATCAAGTTTATAATTCAGTTATCATTTGACTCAGTTGATTGAGCCAACCATAGTGGATGAATTTATGAAGTGTACAACACTAAAAAGGATAAACTATTCTCCATTCAATTGTTCTCAGATGGGACTTCATGCATTCTGATTGGATTCAATCATGAGAGTGGTAGGCTTCTCATGCATTCCCAGATGAATTAAATAGACAATTGGAAGTCGACCAATATTACGATAAAACCATAGAATAATTAAGAGGTATCATATAAAGGTTTCAATATGAAAAATTTGGTCGAAAATCATATCATGACTTGTATCAAGGGAGTCTTCTATAAAATAGATTATTATATGAAGGATAAATTATAGTCAACTTTATAGAGTTAGTCGAGATGACCCATAATAAAATAAAGTTGACTCATACGTTAATACAATTGAATTGAGTATGTTAGTCGAAAAGAAAAAGAATCATCTTGTTGATTGTGTCAGTTTCAAGATTTATTGAAAAACCTTAGCCAAAGTAGAAAGGAGGGGGTTAAACGTGTGTCTTTCAAAGGAAGGTGATCCCCTCCACCAATTTGATGTAAGTCAGTTTTTAGCTAATGAGATCGGTTCTTCACCAACGTAAGTCGATATTCAGTCGACATCACTTAGTTGATTTTGTAATGTTCATATAAAGTTGCAGTCAAGTCTTCCTTCATATAGTATCAAATGTAGACTCCATATATTTTCAGAGACCAAAAAACCATAATGAAGCACATCCAAGTTTGATGAGCAAAGCAGAGCAGTAAAATATTGAGGATTAATGATGAGCATGTTGGAAGTGGTTAAAGGAATTCAAGAAAGAGACATATCTAGATAGAAACACACACATAAGAGCTTAAACGATGAGATGATGACACAAGAATAGTTAAATTGATTGAATCCCTTGGTATAAAACTTGCAAAATAGTTCCTGAGTTGTGATCTTAGAATCCAGAAAGCATAGAAATGGTAGGTTGGTCAAAGCATGATTTTCCATCGTAGTGTGTGTGCAGGGGAAAAATGAGCCTAGGACGAGCCACTCACCACTCTGAAGGCACCAAAGACAAAGGTGTAACAATAGGATCAAGAGGACCATTTTTGGGTGGGAAAAAAGCACTGTGAGACTCGCTGACTACACAGGTACTTACCAAATTTAATACAAAGGCTAAAGAGTAACAGGTCATTAGCTATCCACACACTTACTTGGGATGAGCAAGGAATTGAGTGGGGGGGAGATGGTGGGAGGCCTCTTAGACCCTAATAGTCATCACATATAATAGACATTAAACAAATGTATAGATATATATGTAATCAATCATAATGTAATAACATATGTGATAAGAGAACTAAACAAAGGATTAGTTGGAGCGGGTACAACTGCTCCAACCATTTACCCATTGTATAAATAACACTAAATATGGAATACAAACTTAGAATGTATATCCTTCCCTAAATTATCTCCTCTTTGTTGGGTTGTTTTTGTTCTTGATGTGCTTCACTATGTAGTCCCTCGCTTGAATGATTAATTATAATCCCTAGATTACAACAAGATTCAACAATGAGGGACATTGATACACTCTCAAATGTCTCCAATATGGTTCACCAAAAATCATTAGCTCTCAGTGTATGGAAAATCTCCTAAAGAACAGTCACTTGGGCATTATTAACCAATTCAATGCCATTGAAGTTATGGATAACTCCCCATGAGAAATTCGTCATCATTTGCAATTGGTTTTGGGAAAAAAAAATGTTTTTTAAACACCCAATGGCCTACCCCCCTTACTTGGGAGCATGATCATGGAATCCCACTTATTTCTAGAAGTGAACCACCAATGTATACCCTTACAGACATCCTTTTGTACAAAAAAAATGAAATTAAAAATAAATTTTAAAAATTGTTGGAGGCATGAGTGATATGTCTTAGTACTAGCCTCTACTCCTCCTCGCTTGTCATGGTTTTGAAGAAACAAGTCAATTGGTGCATGTTATTGAACTTCCATACTCTTAATAAAATGATGATTAAATATAAATTTCCAAACATTATCATTGATGACCCCTTGGATGAGCTTCATGATGCATACTGTAGTGGCCATATTAATTTAACATCCAGTAATTCTACAGCAAGACAATAACTTCTACTAGATTTATGAAAATTCAATAATTCCTTTCTATTTTAACACATACGAATGTAAATTTAACAATGAATAATAAAATTTTATAACAGGTTAAAAACAAATGCATAATTTTAAATACCTGGGTCTGATACTAACCCTCTGTTTGTCTGCTTGCCTTGTTGACCGTTGTTGAACTATGTAAACACTGCCCAAAACCTTGTTCCACCCTACCAACTAAGACAACTTCCTAGCTCCAGGATATCATATGGATATCATGGCCCCCGTGCCCAAAACCTCCAGCAAACCGGTGCCTGTACTGATCCAGTCCAACTCCCGAACTCAACTCCCCTCTCTGCAAATCCAAGAGAGCCCCCAAAAAATCAATCCCCAAAATATCCCATCAAAAATGATCCCCTCCTTCCTAACCCCCTCCCCTCATATCCCTCCTTCACTGCCCTCTCCCTCCATTTACTTCCTTACCTACTCCTAGTTAATGCCCCTTATCCTTTCCTTTATTATTTTTTCCTCCCGTAATTAATCCCTTTCCATGTACGTAACCTTTTAATCTAAACAATATAACTTATTAATCTTTTAAATTTAATACTCATGTTATTAAATGTAATAGGTAGTTAATTAATTAATTAATTAATCAAAATTATAACCTTT
>ML812931.1:56015-69889 GCA_009831015.1 Picea engelmannii | reverse complement strand
TACTCGTGAAATACTTTATATATATGAAATCGGCATCGTGGGTCCTCGCGTGAGGCCCATGTGCCCCCTCCCCCAAGTGCTCATCCCTTTCGAGACTCCTCTTCGTGGCCTCGTGTGCGTTGGTGCTGGTCTGGTCATGGCTTTGTGCATGGCGATGGCACTGACTTGTAATAGTTTTTTTTATTTTTCCCTCGCAGCAAACTACTCTGTATGAACCTGGTGTATTTTCAATGCTATGGTGTTTATGTTGTCATGGGTCTGGTATGGTTTGGTCTGGTCAGGGGAGGTCACACGCCCAGATCAGACCTTTAAAGGGATGTTTGGGGAATTTTTATGAAGGTGTATAATCCGGGCATATGAAGGGCATGGAATTTTACATTTCAGTTTTTTTGTTTTTTTGAACCCTCAACAATCTGATTTCTCTGGAATATGGTATGTGTTATGTATGTGGGTACTCTGTACCAAAGGTCTATAGTCAAAATATTTTGTAGTTTAAGATATGGTGTTGTTTTTAATAATAGATTCGGCTCTTTTGGGCACATATAATTTGAAATTTGTTTATCTTGGAAACTGTTTCGAACTCAATTGTCATAGAACATCAAACCCAGAACAAAGGACGAACAGGGATAGGTATCTCTTTTCTCTGCCATTCCTCATTATATTCTCTGTCGTGAATCATTCATCTTTCTGCTGCTATGAAACAAGTATGTGGTAGTTCAAAACTAGATATCGATGAGATTCGGACAGGTAAAGCGCAAGGGAAGTTCTTTCACTATTTCCGGTTTGATGTTTGTGGCGAGGCAAGGGTTTACCATGAAGAAAGCACGGAGCAGCAGAGGACACAATTTTAGATCTGGTCAAGACTTGGAAAAGAGCTCTTCACCTCTTGTTGTCTAGCAAAATGTATTTCCAACCTGGTGTGATCAATGCAGAACTCAATCAAATCAGCATATAAAATGAAGAATTCTTTGTTACAAGGCCTGTTCGCTGAGGGTAGATGGGAAGAGACAGAGAACGTTTTATTTGATATAGAGATAATATTTTCAAACATTGGCAAAGTTTATAGAAACCAAGTTTTTGGAGGTCGAATAAATATGTTTTATGCCTAGCCACCTTCACAATTTTGCCCAGGCATTTGGGTATGTTTCCATACCACCTTCTGGAGATGCAAGAACTCTTTGTCATTACCACATGTTGCAGTAAAGAATACAAGCTATGTATTCAAAGATCGGGTAGTACACCCACTGCGTCACATAACATGGGATGGTTACTGAAAATAGTTTGCAGGAAGCCTGGCCTCTGGTGGTGCAGCTGACACATCTTCTCTCGTTTTTGTTTATTCTTTGGACTATGCTCGAACTAGGTTGGTGAATGATTCCAAGGCTGCAAACAAAGGAGGGCAGAGGCTAAAAGGAAATTTGACTGCCGCTGAAATAGTGGAGCAGGTTGTTTATGCCCGTTGTCATTTTACAAATGAAGTTGGCCCAATTACAAATGTTGTGTTTATGGGTATGGGTGAGCCATTGCATAATTTTGACAATGTACTTAAGGCTGCAAAGATTATGGCCAATTGTCATGGTCTCCATTTCATTCCTCGCAAAGTAACAGTTTCCACTAGTGGGCTTGTGCCACAAATAAGGCGTTTCATTCTTGAATCTCCTTGTGTGCTTGTTGTTAGTCTGAATGCAATAACAGATGAGGTATTGTTTCCATTGCATACCTTATTTATGGGTTAGATGCTACTTGATAATACATTTATTTCTTCTTTTCAAGTGGTTTACAGGTATTGATTAAATTCATTAAAGTTGATTTATTTATTTTTAAGAAGAATAGCTCTACAAAATTATTTCCAGAAATAAATGTCCAGAAAGACACAATCACATAATGGAGTGACATATGTATGCATGAAATTTGAATACATATTCACATTGCATACTCTAGGATGAATATGGCAAGTAGGAGAGATATCTCTCCTCTTCCTCTAGCTGGATTAACTATGTAAATTTTCTCTTTAGAATTTTCTATGCTAAATGTCCAATTGGGTGCACTCCATTATTTGATATTTCTTTGTTTCACATGTATAACCTTAGTAGTATTTTTATTTTTTTTTACTTTGGTAATTTGTTTTTACATTTTCAATTTGTATTGCATTTTTTTTTATATTTGTTTTAAAATTTTTGTGTTTTGTTTGCAGGTTAAGCGTAGCTAGAGTGAGAGCTTGGAGTTTTGGCCCTTAGGCCCAGATTTCAAACAAAAGCTCTGATACCATTTGTAGCGGCCATATTAATTTAACATCCAGTAATTCTACAGCAAGACAGTAAATTCTACTAGATTTATGAAAATTCAATAATTCTTTTCTATTTTAACACATACACATGTAAATTTAACAACGAATAATAAAATTTTATAATAGGATAAAAACAAATGCATAATTTTAAATACTTGGGTCTGATGCTAACCCTCTGTTTGTTCGCTTGCCTTGTTGACCGCTGCTGAACTATGTAAACACTGCCCAAAACCTTGTTCCACCCTGCCAACTAGGACAACTTCCTAGCTCCAGGATATCATATGGATATCCTGGCCCCCGTGCCCAAAACCTCCAGCAAACCGGTGCCTGTACTGATCCAGTCCAACTCCCAAACTCAACTCCCCTCTCTGCAAATCCAAGAGAGCCCCCAAAAAATCAATCCCCAAAATATCCCGTCAAAAATTATCCCCTCCTTCCTAACCTCCTCCACTCATATCCCTCCTTCACCGCCCTCTCCCTCCATTTACTTCCTTACCTACTCCTAGTTAATGCCCCTTATCCTTTCCTTTATTATTTTATCCTCTCGTAATTAATATGTTATCCCTTTCCGTGTACGTAACCTTTTAATTTAAACCATATAACTTATTAATCTTTTAAATTTAATACTCATGTTATTAAATGTAATAGGTAGTTAATTAATTAATTAATTAATCAAAATTATAACCTTTAATTAATTAATAAATACTTAATTAATATCATTAGATCAATCTTTGTTTAGTTATTAACATGGTAGGAAAAATTAATTACCTAATAAATCTTTTACTTAATAATCCCTAAGTATATATTCTACTAGGGTTGTTACACATACTTCTTCACTAAACTTGACGTTTGTTCTAGTTATCACCAAATTCAAATGAAGGAAGTAGATATTCATAATACTACAATCCACACCCATGAAGGAAATTATGAGTTTTTGGTGATACATTTTGGTATTGCAATGCTCTATCCACCTTTCAAAGCCTTATGAACAAACTCTTTAGGGAATTTCTATGCAACTTTATGCTCATTTTATTTGATGATATTTTGATCTATAGCAAAACTTGGAAGGCATGTGTGACAAGTGGATCAAGTCATATAGTTACTCTAGAATAATTACTTATAAATAAAAATTCCAAATGCACTTTCAGTGCTCCTGAAATGGAATATTTGGGGCACCTTGTAATTCAAGAAAGGTTTTGAGTTGACCCTACAAATATTGAGGTAATTTAAGATTGGCCCCTCCCAAAGGCACTCAAAAGTTTGTGTGGGTTGCTTGGCCTTACTCTCTACTATAGAAAACTTGTGCAAAATTATTGTAGAATTGCATCCCCATTAACATTTTTCTCAAAAAGAATGCCTTTGTATGGAATGATGCAGCAAGGCATGTCTTTCATGCCTTAAATGATGTTGTGTCTACTACTCTAGTCTTATCCATGTTTGTTAGGGTCCTACCCTGGCCTCCCTACTTTAAGCTACATAGGAGTTATTCAATTTTTGTATGTAGTCATCCTCTTTGAATAAGGCCCATTAGATAGTAAAGGGTAGTTATTTAATGTAAAAAGGTTCACTTTATAAGGCCCAATAGGTAGTTGGTACCCATTAGTGATAGGATCACAAGTAGTTAGGATTTTTGCTATTGAAAATATATTTGAAGAGATAGGAAGATATGGAATGTTTGTCAAGTTTTGTTGTATTTGGAGATTTTCTTAGTGAAAGGTCGTCCCACTTTAAGAGGCAAGTGAACATTTCTTTCTTTGTGTGTATGTTTTCATAGTTAGTCATAATTACTGTAAAAAAATTTGGAGATAAACTATGTGGACAAATTTGAAACTTCCAACATTTTGAGTGGCCACTCCACCCATCATTAGTGGACACTCCTGGATTCTTGATGGTTCCCTTACCCATTATATTTATCTAAAAAAGACATGTATTGACCAATACCTCCATTCCCACTCTCACCATCATCCAGCCCAAACATCAGTTGTTTTAAAGACTCTAGTCACTCATGTCATTCAAATATCAGCAGCTCAATTCCTCGAGAAGGAAAAATCCCACCTGACACAAGCCCTTAAGGCCAATGGTTACTCTATTCCCAAATCAAAAAATCCTTCTGCTCAACTTTCTGCTCTAAGTCCACAAATCCTTCTACCTCTTCCTTGTCCCTGGCTCACATTTCTCTACCTTATATTCAGGGTACCACTGATCATATTTCAAAAATTCTAGCCAAAAAGAATATCAAAACCTTTTTCAAACCCTGTAAAAACCCTTAAGAAATTATTAAAAACAACTAAGGAAAAATATGACCTGATGCTTGGCCCAAGAGTCTACCAAATTCCATGCTCATGTGGCAAGTCATACATAGGCCAAACTGATCGATGTTTTTTTTTGTAAGTAAGTATATATATAAAAAACCTTTCAGAGCCAAAAATTACAGTATCGCCAAGTTTGTCTGAGGATTGTAGTTATTGAATTGCCCCAAAGAGAAACCAATTCATCCAGCCTTCCAAATCAAAACCTCGGATTCAGATAAGTTTTAAACAACTAGAATGGAATCACCCCATGAGGAAACCAATTCGTCTAGGCTTCTATACCCTCTAGGACAGGGATTTGACATATAAAAAGAAAATTAACCAAAAGTACAGGTGTCAAAATAAAAACATAACTAACAACATGACATGTAGTCTGACACCTGTGTAGATGTCGTGGCTCAGGCAATCGACGTGTTGCATGCCACATTATCCAAAGTAGGCACGTAGAGAGCTAAAGATGAGCATGGTGCATCATTTTCCACTACTGACATTTGGAGAGCTGGAACCAAGACCGACAATGAGTCCTCTGGTGCATTGGGTTCCTATTTTGTGGAGTGTTGAGAGCCATGCAGAGAGGAGATCAGTTGCAGAATTTGCATCCCCTTCTTGTCCAGAATTTTCGAAACCACAGGTCGTCCACCTCCTTGCGAACCTCGAAGACCAGGTCTTGCAAAATTGTAAGGACATATTGGAACTTTTCACAGGTGGCACAATTCGAGCAGGGGTGGGGATGTTCCTGAGGTTTCTCCCGGTGGACGGAGGTGTCCTCTCATGGAGACTGGACTGGTGGTGAGTGCACTAGCGGTGGTGCAGGAGATGAATTCTTAGGCAAATTGGGTGGGATGACCAAGGCAGGTTGCGAGGAAGAGTCCAGGTTCGGCAATGGCCCTGGGGAATATCCCAGTGAATTTCCTAAGAGGTCGAACCACTCAACTCGACAAGCCCAAGGCAAGGAAAGAGGCGAGAGGCCATTTTGGCTCTGAGAGGATTGACTAGAGGAGGAGGGTGAGGAAGGAGGCAAGTTGTGCAAAGGTGCAAGGGCGGGCTGAGGTTGAATGGCCATGCACGGCATTTTTTGGTACCAGGTTGAGCCCTACTTGGATTTCCCCTGCAGTCGAGGCATGGCCAAAACAAGAAAAAGGTAAGCAGGCATAGAGAAATGGAAAGCATAGCAGGTGAGCACCAGGGAAGAGTGCAGACCGCGGGATGGATCTAGTGAGAAGAGAAAGAATTGAAGAACCCGTCGGTGAGCGCCATGGTATGAATATTACTGGAGAGGGAGGACCCACACGCGTAGAGATGACCACGGTAATAAAGACTCCATAGATCGGATGAAGAGGCAGAGCAGAGTGCACTCAAATCATTAATGGCGTCCTAGTAGGAGTGAAGGTTGCGTAAATTCATGGTGTGGGAAGAGGGGAGTTTCATGCGCCAGTCACATGGCTGGTACTGCGCTAGCAGGCGTCATCCCCTCCATCTTGACACTTGTTCCTCACTAACACCCCATCCGGAGGGCAAACCGATCGATATTTTAAATCCCATCTCAAAGAGCATATAGCTGACAGAACCCACAACATGATAACTAAGTTAGTTATTGTAAAACACTCATTTAAATCTAATCACCTAATTTACCTTGACCAAACCAAATTTTTTGCCCGCATGCCCCATTATTCTTATCGTATTATTCGAGAAGCGCTAGAAATTGAAAAACACCCCAATAATTTCAATCATGAAGATGGATACAAACTCAGCCAACCATGGAAGCCCATCATACATTGCCTTGATCATTAGACATGTTCTTTTAAATTAAAATTCTTTGTTTAATTTCAATTTTATTCCTAAATTTATGGCTTTTCCACCCTATTCTTCCCTTTTCTTTCTTATTATTGATACTAGTAACTTATTGTTTATCTTATGTTTTTCTCTAATAATTATTATTTATTATTTTTACCTATTTCTTTCTTAACAAATTTCTTAAAAGATCTTCTTATTATTTTTCTCTCTCTCCTAACTGTTGGTGTTATTCCAACATAACTAATCCAATCTTGATCAATGGTTAACTTCTTTGAGATCTATTCTTATTATCAAGAACTTATTATCAAGATCCCTTATTTTATTTTTATTTTTAATATTTCTTACTCAATGGTTAGATCCCTTATTTTTTAATTTTTATTAGTTTATTATCCTTTCACAACTTTCTCTTCTTCTCTCATACATTGCCTTGATCATTAGGCCTATTCTTTTAAATTAAAATTATTTGTTTAATTTCAATTTTATTCATAAATTTATGGCTTTTCCATCCAGGTTTTACCCTTACCATATTCTTCCCTTTTATTTCTTATTATTGTTACTAGTAACTTATTTTTTATTTTATGTTTTTCTCTAATAATTATTATTTATTATATTTACCTATTTCTTTCTTAACAAATTTCTTAAAAGATCTAATTATTTTTCTCTCTCGGTTGGTGTTATTCCAACATAACTAATCCAATCTCGATTAACTTGTTTGAGATCTCTTCTTTAAATATTCTCCACTATCAACTTATTATCAAGATTCCTTATTTTAATTTTAATATTTAATATTTCTTACTCAATGATTAGATCCCTTATTTTAATTTTTCATACTTTATTAATCTTTCACAACATATAAATCTATTCTTTCGCATACTTTTTTCATATTATTGAGCTTTTGTTGTCCCTAATGATGGGTGGAGTGTCCACTTGAAACGTTGGACGTTTCAAAATTGCCTAAATAATTTATCTCCAGAAAGTTTTATGTGAATTTATTTCTTTATTTTGAATGTCATTAATACAAGGGTTTAATCTACATACTTGATCTCACTATCTCTTGTATCCACTTTTCTGCACTTATTGTCTCTATATACCCAGTTTTTGTTTCAAGTTTAAGGGTTAAGGAACACTACAAGTGTTATCAGAGCTCTTTCTTGAGGCTAAACACCTCCAAATTTTAGTAGAATTTTTTTTCAGGCCAGAGACATATTCTAGCATCTTTAAATAACATAGTGATATATTTTTCAGTGGATAAAACTGTGGTTGGGGAAGAATACATATAGGAAATACAATTGATATCACTTTTTTGGAAACCCTTGTAACCCCTATTGGTACCCCTTTGAGTAGTACCACATCAAACAACAGCTATATATGGAATATCACTTCCACGTAACTTTGGGTATATCAGAAGTCCCCTAGGTATACTTGAAACTAATTGTAGATAAACCTATCGACCATATTTTTGTTATAGTACACCGAGAAAAGTACTCAGGGAGATCACTCTCTAGTATCTAGGTAGTGGGGTACTAAAACTAAGGGCATGGTCAAGCCTCCTTAGTTAGTGTTGTTAAGGTCCTACCTCAACCCCCTTACTTAGGATACTTTATTGATGTATGAGGCCACCTTCCTTGAATAAGGCCCACTAAATAGTTAGTTAATAATCACTCATTGTAAAAAGGGTCATCTTTATTAATAAGGCCCAAATTAGTTAGTAGACCCCCATTATAAGTAGGCTCATATGTAGATAAGATTCTCTATTGGTAGCCATATATTGAGTAGAAGGTCATGTAATGTTTTTTCAAGACTTTTTATTGTATTTATAGCTTTTATGTAGGAGGTTTCCCCTTTGAACAGACAAGTGAACATAGCTCTATATTTTTCAATATCATTAATACAAGAGATATTTCTCATGGTTTATCTATTTTCTCTTGTGTTCTTTGGTTTTTCACTGGCATTCTATTACATTCTATGGATTACTCTAAATTTATGGGGTTAATTACATTACAAGTGGTATTAGAGCTCTTTCTTGGGCCAAAAAAAAAGAATCTATTTTTCTTTTCGCAGATTTTTTATGGAAAAAAGACGACATCAACATTCAAGTCAAATTTTGAAACTTTTTATGCAAAATTTGAAGAAATTAATGTCAGCATATCTATAGAAGCGATGGAATTTCATAATTGGGATCATAATATCTAATCCAAGAAGTATATTAAAAGTTATTATCATTTACCTTCTTGACCTCAAACCCTACCTTGAAAATTAAGTTGTTTACTAGTGATTGTAGACCTCTTTCTTGGGTCGGCGAGCTCCTAAATTTTTGCAAAATTTTTTAGAGACATGTTCTAACGTCTTTAAATAATGCAATGATCTATTTTTCAATGGGTAAAAATATGATCATGGAAGAATACATGTAGGAAATACAAGTGGAATCACATTGTTGGAAACCCTTGTAACACTTGTTGGTACCCCTTCGAGTAGTATTGCATCAAATAGTACTTGTATATAGAATATCACTTCCATGTACCCTCAGGTATATAGAAAGTCCCCTAGGTGTAGCTAAACCAGTTGTAGATAAATTGATTGGCAATAGTGTTTCTATAGTACATCAAGAACAACACTCGACGAAATCACTCTCTAGTACTTGGGTAGTCGAGTAGTATGGATAAGGGCATGGTTTAGCCTCCTTAGTTAGTTCCTTAAGATATTGAGTTGAGTACTATTGTTGGACCCCACCCATATATCAAAGAGATATATCACCTGACACTCCCTTGTCCTTGGGACCCAGTAACCTTTTCCAGTGAGCTCACACATGGTGGATCCCTATAAACCATCTCATACCAACACCCCGCACAATATAACCACCTGTTATGCTATAAGTAGGTTGGAAAACCTTGAAGCTCGATATAAACTCTCAATGGCCAACTTCAATAAATATGATAGACCATAAATGGTTGGGATCGACAGTTTGAAGAGAACTTGGATAAGAATTTGGATTAGAAAAGTAGTAGACCCTAGCCATGTTGGATAAGATGGAATGAGAAGTTAGCGCTTATGCCAACTCAAGGCATATTATCAAAAGACCCCTAGAATTCACAACACATTGAGACAAACTAGAAATAAACTTCTAACTCGAGACTATTTAGCCATCAACAACCCTCCTCGGGTCCTCACATCCATAAACCAATGGATAATAATATATGGCATTATTTTTCTAAAGTGGACCTGAACAAGTTTGATGGTTCTAACCCATCAGTATGGGTCACCCAAATGGAAAATTACTTCCCCCTACATGGAATAAATGATGGCAGGATGGGGGTCTTGTATCTTGATCAAGAACAATGGCAATGGTGGGAATGGCACAAAAAATCATATGTGCGCTACTTCGCCTAAATTCAGTTTGTTAAAGTTATCTATGTGTGTTTCAAAAGAGATACTCACTAGTTGGGGCAGATTGACAAGTTACACCAAATAGGCTCAATCATAGGTGTTATGTTAGCCTTTGAAGAATTATCCATATATACAAAGAACTTAATAGATTCTTTATGTAAAGAATGTTTCTTCAGTGGCCTCAAGAAAGAGATTTGAGCACAAGTCAGAATGCAGTGAACTGCTACTTGGTTGGAAGCATCTCAAATGGATCTAGAAGTAGAGACGGTGATAAATGCACAAACTAAAAAAAAAAAACTATTTCATTCCCCACACTCACCTTCCCCAGGTTAATTTCCCAAGCATGACCCCTACTCATCCCTTGAAAGTACAAATTTTGTCTCTAGAAGAAATGGTAGACCACCAAAGACATGGACTATGTTATAATTGTGATGAGAAATATGCTCCAAGTCATAGGTGTAAAGAATATAAATTGTTCCAAATTGATATGACCACTTTGGCCCTAACAGAAGAGCTAACTATTAAAGAGACACCAAAGTTACTAGTTGAAGACACCAATACTCCTATTTTGGAAGATATTGAACCTCAATCCTCTCTGGAGAACCCCTAATATCCTTCCATACATTATTCATGATTTTGACTCCACAAACCTTCAAACTTATATGCTACATTAAGCACCGACAAGTCGTAGTCCTAGTTGATAGTGGTAGTACTCACAATTTCATTCACAAGCGAGTGGTAGAAAAAACCCATCATTTTTTCCACCCTATGCACAATTTCCAAATCATGATCACCAATAGACATATGATGAAATGTGGGGGTAGGTATGAAAATTTCAAACTCCATATGGGTGACTATTAGCTCAAAACCCATCTATTTTCCATCAATACGGGTGGTAGTGATATAGTATTGGGGGCATAATGGCTACACACTTTAGGACTAGCCACCATGGATTTCAAGGAACGATATATATGTTTCACTAAATAGGGTCATCTACACACCCTTTGAGGGTTTCAATTAATCCCTCTATAAATAGTTATCTCTCGTCCTATGAAGAAGTTATTAAAGGCCATTATGGCATTATTGCCTGATTTAATGCCATATAGGTTATGGAAATTCTGACAGAAGAAATCCACCTAGACTTGCGGTTGGTCCTCGACAAACATCATCAAGTCTTTGAGACACAAAGGGTTTACCCCGTTGTCATAGGGAGCATGAACATGGTATTCCCCTAATTCCAAGAAGTCAACCACCAAATATACATCCTTATCAACACCCTTTTGCATAAAATGATGAAAAAGAAAAGATCATTCTGGGACTATTATAGGTGGGGATAATACATCTCGATATAATCCCTTACTCATATCCAGTAGTCATGGTGTTAAAGAAGGAAGGAACTTGATGCATATTTCTTAGTTTTAGGGGTCTCAACAAGTTGACGATCAAGGACAAATTTCCTATTCCTTTTATTGATGATCTCTTGGATGAACTTCATGGAGCCAAGTTTTGCATTAAGCTTGAGCTACATTAAAGATACCACCAAATCATGATGAAAGACAAAAACATCCTTAAGACAACCTTCTGGACACACAAAGTTCATTACGAGTTTCTAGTGATGCCTTTCAGTCTTTGTAATGCTCCATCCTTTTTTCAAATCCTCATGAACAATATTTTCAAACCCATCTTATGCAATTTTGTGTTGGTCTTATTCGATGATATCTTGATCTCCAATAAAGCATGGGAATCACACATAGAGCATGTTGATAAGTCCTTGAAACTCTTAAGGGACAACCAATTATTCATGGAGTGCTCCAAATGTGCTTTTGGGGCTCCTAAGGTTGAATATTTGGTTCACATTGTAAGTCGAGTTGGAGTACAAGTCAATCCCAAGAAAGTGGAAACTATGCAAGATTGGCCCCATCCCAAAACACTAATGAGATTGTGGGGATTATTAGTACTTACAGGATATTGTAAGAAATTTGTGAAAAAAATATAGCAAAATTGTATCTCACACTCCTTAAAAATAAATCCTTTGTCTAGAGTGTTACCCCCTCAAATCTAGGGGTAACTAGAGGAGATATTTTCTCCTATGATCCACATTACACACAACAGTTCCACAGATGACATACATGGTTATCCACAAACAAATTACTAATTATGCTTCCCACATATTACTCGGCTCACTCTCACTTGATGACTTTGGTGCTTGACCCACGGGAGGTAAATTGTTTCAATACTTCTTATTAATTTTTAATGTCATATGTATTTGTCATGAAAGTAGTGATAAAGTGGTTGAGTCAGATAATGGAACATGATGCTCTAAATTTGTGCCTTTTTCCTTGTTTCACATTGGTGGTTATCATCCCCTCCTAGATAAGTGGTGTCACTCTTGGGTAGAGTTGTACTACTAGGGGGATTTGATAGGGGTAGTGTGTCCATATCCCGATACATGCATAACATTTTCCATCTTTCCCCATTTTCGTTGTCATCACTTTTGATTTGGTAGTCATATGTCACACATATAGGTTCATGCTTCATAATCCCATGAGAAGAAAGAGCTTGAATGTTCAAGGTTGATGTAGTTGTATGTATGTGTGTATGTATGTATGTATGTATCTGTGTGTGTGTGTGTATGTATGTATGCATGCATGCATGTAAAGAGAACAATGCTAAAATTAAAATGCAAAGCAAAAGAAAGAAATAAAGAAATGACTAAGAAAAAACCAAAGAAAATCAAAGCATGAACAATGCTCCCTCGTTATGAGTCCATCAACCCAAGTCCTATGCAATGAATAGATATCTAAAAAGGGACTAAATCAAAGTCAAAAGCCAAGAAAGGTTAAATGAATAAAGAAAAAGGAAAATAGGGGTTTGGAAAGACACAATGATTAGTAAAGGACAACTCATCGCATAAGTGGTCCCTCATACAAAGGCACTCATTCGGATAAATATATTATATAAACTCACATGACTATCCATGTCACTCATAAATTTAAACCCCATTCCATACCATATATCATCACACATGATCCTTGATAGGTTTCTTGGGAAAAACTTGTCCTCATGGGTACTGACACATGTGATAGGGGATAATGATAACCCTCCCACACCTAAACTTGGAAAATTGTATGAATTCTATAAGTTATTGTATCCTCCCACACTTCTCGTGTTCCATTCATTTTGTACCTTGTAAAGGATTTGCACTAGGGTGCAAGATTATGTGATAACATGGAGCGAGGTAGAAAAATAGGCCTTTGCTTATTTAAAGGATGCCATGTGCACTACTCTAGTATTAGTAGTGCTTCATCTTACTACGACTTTTGTCTTGGAATGTGATTCCTCGGGAAGATGTCTTTGAGAAGTCTTGATATTGTTGATTAAGGTTGGTTGTCATTGATATCAACCCTTGAAGAAAGCCCCGTACCACAAAGGTTGGGTAATCGACCCAAGATTGTTTGATGTAAAAATGACTCATTATTTTCTTTTCATGGTTTATAATAATTAGAAATGGATGAACTCCAAAGTGGTCCCCTTATGGTGAAATCCCTCACGGGAAACGCTTTGCGGATTGAGTTATCCTAGAAGTATGGTTAGAGAACCCATGCTTATTTGTGTAATAATGAGATGAATGCTAGTGAATTTGTCAGTGAAACTATCCTAGATGGATATTTCTTGTCATGACATTTCCAGTGGTATGTGGAACGTCACATAACTCCTCACAATTAGAGATTTATGGCCATGAGAAGTTGGAGAACCCATGTTTGGGCAATGGACCCAAGTTTGTTTAATGGATACTGGTATGAGTTTTGATATATTTTTAGGTAACATTATTCTATATGGATAGTACATGTCATTCTATTTCTGGTGGTATGTGAAACGTCACATAACTCCTCACAATTTGAGAGTTATGGCCTTACGAAGTTGGAGGACCCTCATATGTCATCTAGAAGCCCCAAAAGTTCAAAGTAGTCAAAGTGGTTTAAGATATTTTAAAAGGTAAATAATAAAGAAAATTGATGAGTGTACTATAATTCAAAGTGAATACAAAATAAATTAATTCAATAATAAATTTAATGGAGAAAATAGAAGTGGGTTAACCC
>ML812931.1:0-16076 GCA_009831015.1 Picea engelmannii | reverse complement strand
TAATGAGAAATTAAGGGGATGGACGGTGGTTTAATAAATTTTCTTTATGTTATACTACATAGGTGATGTCATTCTCCCACAAGTTAGGAATAAATTTCTTCTTTGTAAAATCTTAAAACTATTAGATTTACTTTAAATCTTACCCTCGTCTTCGCCCCAAGAATTTTATGAAGACCCAACTACTACTTAGGTGGGTTTTGGTTTAATTTCTTATTCTTATTCCAGGGTCTGCTCTTAAGGTTAGATTAAAATTTTACCCTAAAATTTTTAGACTTAGTACTTAGATTCTGAACTGGGCGACACTGGGTTAGGGAAGTTGTTTAAGAATTTATTAAGGCGTTACTGTCTTAGGGATAATTAGGGTTGTTTCCTTCATCCACATCAATGGGACGTGCCCTTCAGGACGCAGCACGTGCTCCAAGGGTGCCACTCGCCTCGTTCATTTCCATTACGCGACGTGCCCTTCAGGATGCACCATGTGCTCCAAGGGTGCCACTCGCTTCTTGTGTTTATTTTGTGCGATGTGCCTTTCAGGATGCACCTCATGCTCCAAGGGTGCCACTCGCCAACTAGACTGATTGGTAGACATCTATAACCCCTGGAGTCAACACTCTGCCAGGTGAACTTGTGGGAGACTAAGGGTTCTAAGGAATAAGGCCACTGCCTTATTGCGCACCCCTTAAAATCATCGTGAGCGACTGTCGCAGTCTGCCCTCATGGCATCATGGATCCTCTCGAACTAGGTAATCGTTAACCTACAGTTCGAGCCACGGCGGGAGTGCTAGTAGGTAGTGGCAGAGCTGTTGTCCACCCCTCTCCCTCAACCCCTCTGGAAATCGTGTGTGGCCCCTTTACTCCATATGTGAGTCTGGTCGGCAAGCTATCGTCAGCCTGCATCATCAACAATCATGTTAGAAATGTCAACATCAAATCATCAAATCAATGAAACATCACAGTAATTAAATCAACCCAAAAGCACACTCCCTGACTCAGTCCGGAGTCCAAGGGGGTTCTACCGATGCCTCTGCATCCTCAAGGTCAAAAACCCTGCACACTCAACAAAACTGATTCAATAGCACCTGTCTACATCAAATAGTAACACATCATGTCATATGTCAATCACATCATAATCAAGTATAAATGGTCTAACATCATAAAAGTCCAGATCACTTGTGAGAAAGTGTCCTCAAATAATAAGTTTTCTCAGTGCGCCAGAGCGAGATGTTACAATGAGCTTGAGGTAGGATCGAATTGCTCAAACTCTGTAAGGGTTGGAAGGTGGAAATGTCTTTGTCAGTTATTAATGTGTTTTCATATGATCGCATATTACTATTTTATGATTATGTGAAACAACTCTATGTGATGTGTGTTTAAGTGCATGTGCATATAATAAGGCTAGGCCTTTCAACTAGCCAACATATCAGTGTGGAACATACCAAGGAGGCTTTTGTTGCACATTAACTATGATAGGGAGGGATAGTGGTGACTTGCTTACTCAATGTCATTATATGTTGCAAAGTTCCACATGGACATGCATTGACTTTACAAAGAGAGAGACAAAGATAAAGGGGACATGCCTATATGGATAATTGCCACACATTATTGACTGAGGCGCAGGGAGTTCCCTAAAAACTAATAGACCATAAGACTCTCACCAAATTCAAACCAAGATTGGATAACAACAATATCATCCCATGCATTGTATTTATTAACCCTTAAAAATATACTCTGAAAGTGGCAACTCATAGGTAATAATAATCTATTTGAAAAAACTAATTTTATTTTTTTTAAAGTGAAATTTCTTAGCTTGATTGTCCCATGTAGGTGTGAATAATTCACTTTTATGAAAATTAGAAAAAAAAAAATCTAATCATGACATCGGGGAGGTGATAATTCATCATTTTTCGATCTATGTATGGGGTTGGGTGGCATTTCTAAGAATGCATATAAATACATGAGCTCTTCATGGTTTAGGTTTAGAGGGTTTAATTTATTAGCATTGAAACACTCTTCTAATATTGCTACACTTCATACTGAATGGGTGAGAGTGTTGCAACTATGATAGCATTGATCATGCCAAAATACTAGTGTGAAGGGGGAACCACAAATTACACTTGTTGGAGTGTCCATAGCCAACTTGGTTGAGGAGACATGCCCACCAATTAATAGAAAATGATTCATACTCATTAGTGTACATCCAAAAGTCTACTTGTTATTGTTTATGGTGTGATCCCATGGCCTCAATGGGACTTAATGGGAAAAGAATACCTCAAAATAATTAGGAGAAAAATATTGGTTGGCCTCTCAGTCAAAAAGGTCGAGATAGGATTTGAAGTGGAACTACAATTTTTGGCTTTAGGTTGAACATTTCAAATATAATTGTATTTAATTTTGGATAAACTCATTTTAAATGTTAATTAGGTAAAAAAAATTATCTTTTGTTGTAAATTAGTGAAATCATACCTTTCTTTTTCCAAGGAAAACCTCACGGAGAAATTCAATGAATGCTTCCCCACATGCCAGGATGGCACTTTTTTTTAAAACCTCACAGGGAAACCGAAAGGATGCTTCCCCACATTCATGGATATCATCCCTAGTAAATAATTTGACATAAACTAATGTACCTCGCCAAGGGGGATTCGAGCACAACATCTTTTGACACGAAACTAACCAAATTCTTAACAATATTGGTAACGATTGATTGAATTAACCCATCAAACTTAATAAAATCTCACTTGTACTTGCAATTGTTGTTTATTAAATTACCATAAATTGAGATAGATTGAGTGCATGGTTATATTTGCATCCAACCTTATTTGAGTACATTTTATTTTGCGGAGTACATTTTATTTTGCGGAGCTCAATTTTGCTAATTGTTGAGTTGGACAAGGAAGGCTAAGATGAAAGGGAAGATCATTTTATACCTCTTCATTTTTCGAGGGATTCACTCATGGGAATTGGTGGATATAGTGTTTTTTTTAAATGGTATATCATGCAAAAGTTTTGGTATATCATGCAAAAGTTTTATGAGAAGATAAAAGAGGGGGGAATGGTTTTGTGGCTTGAAAGAAGGGAAAACAATGAAAAAAATAATGAAAAAAAACTCACATCTGCAATTTGTTCATTGTACTCTTCATTGTTTGGAAACCCAACTATAATGGGTAAAATATCTTCCTCTCAACTCGGATTTAAATTATTTCTATCTAATAGTTGATTTTTCTAAGAAAATATCAAAAAAATCAAACTCTTTTCTACATCGTGGGGGGGTTGATTTTACCAGCAAAAAATTATGATCTTGATATCTAAAATTTAATTTGGTTATTGGGGATTCTTATAGCTATTAATTGCAAGAGAACTTGTCGAGAAAATATTTTTTGATGTTGGAATCAATGTACAAACCTTCTCATATGTTGAAATTTCATTACCTTTTTATAAAAATCATATTTTTGTCTTGGTCAAATATTTTTTGTTATAGTCTTGCTCACGGAAAATGAAGAGAGATCTTCTTCCTTATTTCAATTTGTAGTTTGTGATTTATTACAGACGATATGTTTGACAAAATGTGTCAGCCAACGAAAAAAGGAAGAGAGGTCTCCTTCCTTATTAGTCCCTGTTGAAGGTGTAGAGGGACTATAGTGATCAATAATTCGTTGACTTCATATTAATATGTCCTTTGACTATAAATTTTTGCATCATCTCTATTGTTCGAACTATATAACTAAAAACAATATTTTTTATATAATAAAAAAAACCTTATATGTCATCATCTCATTGGATAATAGATTTGAAGTCTTATTTCCAGCTTTGTTATTCCCAATGTTTTAAATGTTTAGATATCCAAATTTTTGAGCATCGATGCTTTTTTTTAATTTTTTTGTTTGTATTGAAATGTTTACATACCGAAAGTTTTGAGCATTGACACTTTTTTTGAAGTACTTGAATAGGCCTGACAGCTTAAATGTTTACATAGCGCGAGGCCGTTAAACAGGCCTGACGGCTTAAATGTTTACATAGCGTGAGTCCCTTAAATAGACCTAACAGCCTTAAATGTTTACTTAAATAGGCCTGTCACATTACATTTTTCCTCAAATTTTTCCATACAATGTTGCAGTGAATTTGGACAATATTGTTTTCCACCACCACTCGCATAGCCATCATATGTTCCATACTTCTTCTATGCTTGGAATGCAATTTAGTCATCATTAAAGATACATATATTATCTACTGGTTCATTCGTTGCTTCTTGTTCGTTGGTTCGTTGATTGTTGCTTGTTGTTGTTTGGTTCAACTTTGCAAGGCTGAGGTCTTGCACCTGCAGTTGGACCTGTTGGTGCTTGTTGCTTGCTTTTGTTTGCTTCAACTTTTCAAGGTTGGGGTCTTGCACCCACAGTTGGAGTTGTTTTTTCACTTTGCAGGGTTCAAGTCCTACACCCACAATTGGACCTGTGATTCTGTCGTTCATCGTTGCCGAGTAAGTTTCGATACCATGGTTTCATTCATATCCGTTCTTTGTTGTTTATTGTTTGTAGTTTGCAAGTAAGAATGTTTAAGTATTTCCACTCGCATGGTCATCATATGTTTCAAAATTCCTTTATGCTTGGAATGAAAATTTAGTCATCATTGAATATACATATATTGTTTACTGGTTCATTGGTTGTTGCTTGTTCATTGGTTCATCAGTTGTTTCTTATTTTTGTTTGGTTCAACTTTGCAAGGTTGAGGTCATGCACCTGCAGTTGGACTTGTTGGTTCTTGCTCACTGGTTTGTTGCTTGCTCCTTGCTTTTGTTTTCTTAGACTTTTCAAGGTCAGGGTCTTGCACCGGCAGTTGGAGCTATTTTTTGCACTTTGCAGGTTTCAATTCCTGCACCTGCAATTGGACCTATGGTTTTGTCGGTCATCATTAACGAGTAAATTTGAATACCATAGTTTCATTCGTATTCATTGTTTACTATTCGTTGTTTTCATTTTTCAAGTAAGAATGTTTAAGTATTTACTCTCCATTCTTATCCTACAGACTTTCCATAGAGGTTGGCATATATTTTTCTCCTGCTCTTAAATTTTCCTCCATTTTTTTCTCGAGGCTCTACACCATGTGCATGCCAATGTCGTCTACACAACTCTGGCTATCATTTATTCTAGCATTGAAAATCCTGGTCCTTTGTCGTATGTGACAAAGTGGAAATCTAGCGCCTGAATTAAATAAGGAATTCTTTAGCCTTCGCACCTTGCCCTCGATGATATTCTCATCTTTCCTGGGAATGAGTACCTGCCTATCCCATACGTGAATCGAACCTGTGTCTTTCGCATGAAAAATACGATGTCAAGCTTGTTGCCTTTGCAGGATGTTCTTGTAGAAGAAAATGGAAGGTAGGTATAGAAGGGATAGGTATGGTGCAACGATGGCTAGGCTGCAACAAAATTGCACAAAATTGGCATATCTTTCCCTCCTGCTCTTAAATTTTGCTCCATTTTTTCTCCAAACTCTAAACCATACCTGCATGCCTTTGCAAAATGTTCTTGTAGAAGAAAAAGATGTTGAGATGGTGCTAGCAAGAGTAGTCTTTCGTGGATTGCAAATTGCAATATTCAATCTCTATGTCACTTTGCGTGCAACATTGCTAACATAATGAATGTTTTTTCAAATGCATTACACCATTTACATCTGAACGAAACCATTATCATTATAGGATACTTTAGTGTTGACATGCTACAAAATAGTTCCATAACAAAACAATTGGAAAACTACATGTGCAATTGCAATGTCCGCTTTCTTTTGGTTAAGATAAAACATGTACAAAATGCACTTATTGACCATATATGGTGACATGTGCCCATATCACAATACAACCTCTTTATCTTATACACAGGCGGATATGACCACGATACAATTTGTCTTCTACTTGAATTATGAGATATACATCAAAGATATTACAAAATTATATTTCCATGCCTCAAAGCATATCTGGATACTTTGTTGCACAAAACCAAATCATTCAGCTACAACCATCCAACTTCTTAATATTTTATGGCTTGTAATATATTTTGGCCAGGAAAAATTATATATAACCACAACCAAGGATCAAGAAAAACAAAGGTGCATGCTTCTAACTCTCTTTTATTCTATTCCTTTGATTCTCATTTATTGTCTGTACATATTACTTGTGTTCCCTTACATACCAGCTTACATTGAATTTCATTGTATTTTGTGTGTTCCCACATTGAAACAAACAGAATAACTGGAGAAGACGAAGGAATCTTTACCACAAATGTAGAAGAGGAGATACAAAGGTACATGCTTCTACTCTTATTTCATATTCCATTGTTTTGTATTTCATTTATTGTCTGTATATTTGTTCTACTGCTTTGCACCTAATTTATTGTATGTAGATACTACGTATCTTCCTACACAATAACTTATCTTCATGTCAATTGTATTCTTTGTGTTGCTACATTGAAATAAATAGAAATGTATTTATTTAGTCCTTATGATGTTCATGTACACATGCTTGCATCAGAAAAAGTTGGACAAGTGACATGGGCATGAGCAGTCAATCATCGCAAACATCAACAGAACAACAAGGCCAAAGGTAAATATTCATACATTGTGCTCTTGATATGTTTACCAAACAAATATCCCGAGCTATTTATTCATCTATTCCATGATAAATATGTTGATTCCATCTGCAACACATACTTTGCAGTTCATAAGAGGTATCAATGAGCGCAAGTGAAATGCCCAACATAGTGCAAGTTCCGCAGACTAAGAGGTATGGTTACAAAACTATGACCTGCATACTTCATCCAAGTTGTGTGTCTACTTGTACATTTATGCCAAAAAAAAAAAATTGATGCAAACTACCATTCGCATTACTTTTCCTGTTCAAAAAATGTCACCAGGTCCAAACTTATAACACCCAATATACTATCGATAGAAGGCTTGAACATTCGTCGAACTAGACAAGTGTTCATCGGGGACATAATGGTTGTGTATAGAACCTACTTGGACAAAGGAAAACAAAAATAGATGCATTGTGTGTGCTGACATGACAGACAACGAAGCCATGATGACAATCACATTGACTATCCCTACACAACTTGTCCAGAAACATGCAGAAAAGATCTTTCCAGATAATGGGATATCCATTACAAATTTTAATACATTGTCGAAAAAAGTATATGACCATGGTGATTGTGATCGGATTATATCGCTCAACGAAACAAGTATTGTGGAAAAAAATCCCCAAATTTGTTCAGAATATCATTTTGTACCATACACAACAATCAGCCAACTTGCACAGAGCAACGACACTTACCCAATCAGAACCATTGGTGTAGTTGTCACACTCGCGAGAAAACTTGGCTCGCAACACATTCTCCATATAAAAGATGGAGAGTCAAACAACGACAAGGAAACGGTATCATTCTCCATATCCAGTTTTGTCCTTTACTTTCACAGGTTCATATATCTTAGTTATGTTACACAACTATTACATTGTTCCATGGTGTAGCTGCAATAGTTTGACACCTATTCGAATTTGTTTTCCTCAATGGAACAACAATTGCATAGAGGGAAATTTCCACTTGTGCTCTTCCAAAATATAACAAAGAAAAGAGATGTTAAAGAAAGGATCTTTCGCATAACCCAAGAAACATTTGTAAAAGAATTGCGAACAGACATAGTATAGGATCTCAAGAAACTAACTAGCTCAACAACAGTTGTGTGTATACATCTACAATTCCATCCATACTTTGCTCATAAAAATTGCCTTGACCAATTTTCTGCAGCTTTTTTGTTGTATAGTTGTATATTATATTGTTCAATATATTAACTACTATGCTCATGTGTGCATGTTGAGTGTGTTTTGGTTGCAATGGATGCGTACTCGGCCCCCTTCGAGCATGTGTGTGTCAAATGCAACTCTCCCACTTCTGCCTCTGCTTTCATAAATGACGGTACAATTGATTGTCTACGATGCAGTAAAAAATGCCCTTATATATATAGACATTGCCTCAACACTGCAATCTGAACCGTCAGCAACACAATCATACATTGTATAATTAGAAAACCTCTATTACAAGATGTGCTTCCTGGGTTAGCAGAATTTCCATATGAAGTATACCTACAGAAAAAGGAAAACAGTGTATGCATGCTACGCGACTTTTGGATCCATAGAAAATTTACATTAAATGAGGACAATTCCATATTGCATATCGACTGAACCAAAATATATATATATATATATCAAGCATTGGTAGGAAATGAAACAATCCCATGTGTATATGTTTGTGCTACCCAATGAGGATATGAATAAAGTTTTGCATTGCCATGGAAAATTGAACTAGAAGCACATAAGATTGTTCAGTCCATGAATGAGAAGCATGAGGACAAACCTCATACAAAGTATCCAACTGTGAATAAATCAAACTCCATTAAGTTAAATGTTGACACTCTTTTCCAGAACTGGTAATGTTAGAACATTGTCGGGTCAACGTGATCTTGGTTCATATTACTATCAGAAGCAAATGTTCATAGTGATCTTGCTTCATGGTAATATAGTAATCGGAAAATTTCTTGGTGCCCATTTGGGGATTTGGTTATAGATGGGATACAATGCCCAATCTCCATTGGTTTTGTCTTGTCTTGTGTTTGGCAGACTTTTGTTCATGTGCTTTCGTGTTGTAGTTCAAGGTTCTCATGGGCCCAGTTTATGAATTATGGTTGGATGATACATTTAGGATCTTAGTGGTTTTTCTATGATCTTAAAAAATAACCAATACTTGATTTTCCTTTTAATGTAAGCTATGTGAAGCAAATGTAATATGTAGCTCATTTTAGCACTTTTACTTGACCGATGAAATTACCAAAATTCATCTTCAGAAATATTTTGAAATAAAAGGATATATGTTATGTGAATTCCAATGGAACTATGATATCAACCACGGAAAATTCAAATTCAAATTTGTTGTTGTTATACTTACGGTGAAGTTGACAATACAATAATTTTACTTGAACATTCCAAAATTGATTTTCCTGTAGATTTTTTATGCTTCTCTTATGCAAACACATCTTGGAAAGTATAGCATGACTCACTTTCTATATTCCTTGATTGAAGAGCATGTTCACCTGTTTAATGCACTTCATAGTTACTGTTAAGACCATCAATGGGGATTTGTTAAAACCAATTCTCGCTTCCAAAAATTTCCCTCACCTTTCTTTTTGCCCTCTGCTTTCCCTTTCTGGTTACTTAGTCATTTTTCGGAAAATGTCTAGGTGCGCAGGTTGGTGGATTCACATGTTCATATTTCCATTGATGCTTTTATATCACGAGTCCAACCGACCACTTCCCCATTCCATATTCAGCGACTTTTTGGATCGCGGGTTCCCCGGTAGGTGGGATCAACACTACGTTTCCATTGTTCCGCCACCTGCAAACAACACCCGGACTTCCCCGATCTACAAATTGACAACCAAATTCCCCTTTCTTTTTCTCCTTTACTTTCCCTTTTTGGTTAGTTAAGCATTTTTTCGAATATGTCTCATGCTTTTATATCATGATTCTGACCAACCATTTCCCCATTCCATACTTGGCCATTATTTCCATCGTCGGTTCTCGACCAGGCTTGCTCAACATTGTGCTTCCATTGTTCTGTGACCTATAAACAGCACCTGAAGTTCTGTGATATATAAATTGACCTTCGAAGTCTGTCATCATGCCCTATTATGTGTTACACATTTTGCAGTCAAAAGTTTGGGGACATACAATTTGACCATCGGGCGCTCACGTCTCCTGAGTATAACTTGTGACCCTGTTTTGAATTCCGAGTAATTTTCGACCAAGCGCTTTCCATACTTGACCATTTCTTAGAATCTCTTTCGCGAGTTAGCAGGTTCACGAAATGTCCAGTGCTTAATCTCTCTTCGCCATCCCCGCCACCTTCGCACTTCTTTCTAGATATGAAATTATTAAGCTTTAATGTTAATATCTCATCCTGTAGGAACTGTTAATATTTTCATTAATGTTCGAAAGGCTAGAGGAGATATGTCATTAATATGAATTAAGCTCAGATTTGCGAAGGGTTGTATTATCCCTTCTGAGTGTTCATTTCAAGCATCATGGAATCTCTTTTGCGTGTTGTTTGGTTGGAGGCTTCCCAAAATCTTCAATCCTTAATCACTCTTTGTCATCACTGCCACCTTGGCACTTTTTTCTAAGTATGCAAATAGTAAGCTTTAATTGTAACATCTCATTATGCAAGAACCGTAGAAATTGTCATTGATTAGCGAAAGGCTCGAGGAGATCTCCCATTGATATGCATTAAACCAAGATTTGCGGAGGGTTATATTATCCCTTCTGATGGTCATTTCAAACATCATCTGGAGCAAATGAACATTCTTGTTAACTTATGGCAGCAGTTCGACAACAGTTCTCTCCAGATACAGTAAACACCTTCGGGCATGATGACTAGAACTTGCAGTGGTCCAGGGCATATTCTTACTACTCATCTCCTTCTGCCCAGAAGAAAAGAAGGATATGGTCCCTTGGTGCCTCAAGAGATATATTTCAAGCCAAATATTTCCAAGGAAACCCCCCTTACTCAGACAACCCGCCCCCCTGTGTTGATGGTTGACGTAGAGGTTGATGCGATCGATTTTGAGCTGGAAGAAGATGATCTAATGGATGATGATACGACGATGGATGATGGAAATGTAGACGTTGTTACCACTCTTGTGCCCAAATTGAAATCCACCATAATGAGGGGCACTTCCTGTCTCGTCGATGGTGGCCCTGACAAGACCAAAGGAAGGGGTTTCAGAAAATAAATTGGCGTTGAACGCAATAGTCTCTTTGCAGCTCGAGAGTTTGAGTCTCTCGACTCGGATAACGGTCCTCGCCCTCAAAGATGTATCCTTTCCTTTCATTTTTTAGGGTTTTGGATTAGGTTTGGATTTGTCCCTGGTGCAGCCTGTGTCCTTGAAGTCTTTGACTGTAAGGAAATGGTCTCTTGGTGTGCCCAGAGATATATTTCAATCCAAAGCATTATTCAATTGTGGGACCACTCTCTTGTTCTTTGGATATACAATTAACATTTTAGGGGGTGAGGAACAGAACTCCTAGTGGTGCAAGGCATATTCTTACTACTCATTCTCTTCCGCCCAGAACGAAGTAATTTGGACCTCTGGAACTGCTCGTGCAGCCTATGTCCCTAAATTCCTTGCTTGTAAGGAGGGGGTCTCTTGGTCCCCTTTCACCTAGAACGAAGTAATTTGGACCTCTCAAATTGCTCGTGCAGGTTGTGTCCCTGAAGTCTTTGACTGTAAGGAGGTAGTCTCTCGGTGTGTCCTCACTTTTAATTTCGGACTCTTTCGCTTTCCCTACAACATTTTTTCTCTTCTTCCTCACGAGAAGCTTGTAAGAACTATCAATTTTACCGCGAGGAGAGTTCTTATCTCCTCCTGCATTTGAAGAATTCTAGGTTGCTTTCTTACTGGGGTGAGTCGTTGAAGCAATGTTGTGGGATGTCGTACTCTTGGAAATGGTGGTTGGGGATTGGACATTCTTCTAATTGGGGCCTTTCCCTGTTATTTGTACAATTCAGTGGTGCTTTGAAATTTCTCTAGGTCGCCAACGTCAGGAGCAGGAGTGTCATTGACTTGTTTCAAGACAAAGAGTTATTCCACTACGGAACCACTCTCTTGTTTTTGTGTCACCTTGGGTATTCTGAAAGATATTGAGATTGCGGCAGCCAACATTGACCTTCTAAGGAGAAGACTGGAAGGAGTTCCTAAAAAGGCATGATAATTCATTTTGTATGCATGTTCAAGAGCTTGTCGATGGCTCCTGCATGTTGTCGCACTAGATGAACAACACAGAATTGTATACATGTTCTTTTTTTTATAACTCATGTACCTGTATATATGACAAATATGTTCAATGCTTCAGTGCAAAGAACTCAATCCAGTGTCTATGTATAAATATATATTGCCCACTATTTTTTTTTATAGATTTACTATTAAAAAAATTGCCTTGGAATCTTGGTTGGTGATTCTTTGCTGGATTTAACACCTCTTCTCATTTGCATGGTTCGATAGTCTCGTAATTCTTAAATATTGTATTGACTCAAGTAATTTGATCTAATATGGAGCATTGAAAAATTATATGAAAATGCATTGTGTCGATCACATGAGGCTTCTAAGGAAACATAAATGAATTTCAGACACTTTCAAACCAACATTCAATTCTATTTGTAATGCATATAGAACATAGCAACACTAATTCACGATGCGGGAGTTGGGGCCATGCCCAGGAAGTTTCATTTTCATCTCAACCTTGTTGAGCAAATGATCTCTTATTTCCCTTTCGCTTCCTTGATTCCTTTACTCCAAAAGGAAACATTTTATTAGTTGTCCATCCCCTGGCCTCTATTTGAGCACTTTTACTTTATTAATGAAATTACCAAATTTCTTCTTCGCAAATATTTTGAAAAAAAAAATGATATATGGTAGTTGAAGTCAAATGGGGCTATGAAATAAACCACAATATTAAAATTCAATTTCGTCATTGTGGTACTTACGGTCAAGTTGACAGTACAATAATTTATTTCTAGATATGCAATTATTAAGCTTTAATGCTAACAACTCATCATGCAGGAAGTTTAATACTTAAAATAATATTTCAAGGCATTAAACAATGTATCAACAACACAATTGCTCCCACAAGTTGCAATAAAAGCAAATCTTCAGTAAAGCATTTGCTCACACCCTTTTTAATGGTACAAGCACAATAGAAAACGAGCAAGTGGATAAAATATTGGACTAGAAAATGATGATTTTCCAACAATGGGGCTTGTTTGAGACCAATTCCCGCTTACAAAAATTTCCCTCTGCTTTTCTATTTTCCCACTCTCTTTTATCCCCTTCTTTTCCCTCTTCTATACTTAACCAAATTCCCCTTTCTTTTTCCCCTCTACTTTCTCTTTATGGTTACTTAGTCATTTTTTCCGAAAATGTCTAACTGTGTGGGTTGGCGGACTCATGGGTTCACATTTGCATTCATGCTTTTATATCACGATTCTGACCAATCGCTTCCCCATTCCATACCTAGCCACTTTTTCGATTGCGGATTCTCAGACATGAGGGCTCTAGATTGCACTCCCATTGTTTTGTGACCTACAAACAGCACCCGGACTTCTGCGATATACAAATTGACTCCCAGACTCCCACATCATCCACTCTTCCGTGTTACACATTTTGCACTCAAAAGTTAAGAGACATACAATTTGACCGTTGGGGCCTCACGTCTCCTAGGGAACCCTTGTCACCCTATTTTGAATCTCGTCTGACCGCTTTCCATACTTGGCCATTTCTTGGAATCTCTTTCATGGATCATCGAGTTGGCGAGTTCACGGAATCTCCAATTCCTAATCTTTGTTTCTTGTGGCCCCCACCTTCCCACTTCTTTCCAAGTATGCAATAACTAAGGTTTAATGCTAACAACTCATCATGCAGCAACCGTAAATATTTTCATCAATGAGTAAAAGGCTTGAGGAGACAGTCACATTGACTATCCCTATACAACTTGTCCAAAAACATGCAGAAAATATATTGTCAGGTAATGGGTTATCTATTACAAATTTCAATATATTAGCCCTTCTTTTCCCTCTTCTATACTTAACCAAATTGCTATTTCTTTCTCCCCTCTACTTTCACTTTCTGGTTACTTAGTCATTTTTTTCCGAAAATGTCTAATTGTTGGCAGACTCACGGGTTCACATTTTCACTCATGTTTTTATATTGCGACTTCGACCGACTGCTTCCCCATTCCATACCTAGCCACTTTTTCGATCATGGATTCCCAGGAAGACGGGCTCTATATTTCACTTCCATTGTTTCATGACCTACAAACAACACCCGAACTTCCGCAATTACTGCGGGACTCCCACATCATCCCCTCTTCCGTGTTACACATTTTTCACTCAAAATTTTTGAGACATACAATTTGACCATTGAGGCCTCACGTCTCCTGGGGAACCCTTGTCACCCTATTATGAAGCTCATATGTCCGCTTTCCATACTTTACCATTTCTTGGAATCTCTTTCGCAAATTGTCGGGTTTGCAAGTTCATGAAATCTCCAATTCCTAATTGTTGTTTCATGTGCCCGCCACCTTTGCACTTTTTTCCAAGTATGCAATAACTGAGGTTTAATGCTAACAAATCACTATGCAAAAACCATAAATATTGTCATTAATGAGTAAAGCCTCGATGAGACAGTCACACTTACTATCCCTACACAACTTGTCCAGAAACATGTAGAACAGATCTTGCCAGGTAATGGGATATCTATTACAAATTTCAATATATTAGCGAAAATGAGTTCGACCGACCGTTTCCCTATTCCATACTTAGCCACTTTTTCGATTGCGGGTTCCCGGGCAGGCGGGTTCAAGATTGCGCTTCCATTGTTCCGCGACCTGCAAACAGCACCCGGAATTCCGTGATATACAAATTGACTGATGGACTGCCCCATCATGCCCTCTTATGTTTTACACGTTTTGCACTCAAAATTTTCAAGACATACAATTTAACCGCCAGGCCCTCACCTCTCCTGAGTATCCCTTGTAACCCTATTTTGAAGCTCGTCCGACCGCTTTTCATACTTATCCATTCCTTAATTTCTCCTCCCCATCCCCGCCACATTCGCACTTGTTTCTAAATATGCAATTAGTAAGCTTTAATGCTAACAACTCATCATGCAAGAACCATAAAGATTGTCATTGATGAGCAAAAGGCTCAAGGATATCTCCCATTAATATGCATTAAACCAAGATTTGTGGAGGGTTATATTATCCCTTTCGAGTGTTCATTTCAAACATCATGGAATGTTTTTCGTAGGTCGTCGGGTTGGTGGGTTCATGAAACCTCCAATCCTTAATTGCTCTTCGTCGTACCCACCACATTCTCACTTCTAAGTATGCAATTACTAAGCTTTAATGCTAACATATCGTCATGCAACAACCGTAGTGATTGCCATTAATGAGCGAAAGGCTTGAGGAGATCTCTCATTCACACGCATTGGACCAACATTTGCAGAGGGTTATATTATCCCCTCCAACTGTCCATTTCAAGCATCATCTGGAACAAACAGACGTTCTTGTAAACTTATGGCACCAGCTCCATAGTAGCTCTGTGGAGATACAGTGAACATATTTGGGCGTGAGGACCAAAACTTCCAGTGGTCCAGGGCATACTCTTATTACTCATCTCCTTCTGCCCAAAATGAAGTAATTTGGACCTCTAGAATTGCTCGTGCAGGTTGTGTCCCTGAAGTTTTTGATTGTAAGGAGGTGGTCTCTTGGTACGTCGAGAGATATGTTTCAGGACAAAGAATTATTCCACTCTAGGACCACTCTCCTATTTCTTTGTCACCTCAGGTCTTCCGCAAGATGTTAAGATTTCCAGAGCCAACATTGACCTTCAGAGGAGAAGACTACAAGAAGTTCCTAAAAAGGCATGATAACGGGTTGGGCCTCTTGCCCGAGTTCCTGGAAGACAAGCTTGCAGGTTAGTTCATTTAAAAATCCATTCCGAGAAATTTCCTGGTTGTTTACAAGGATAACGGGACAGGAATCCACAACAAATATTTCCCGCATGATTCTTTATATTTTGTATTTCACGGTCAAGGAACAAGCCATTTTTTATTGGGGGGAAATAATTTCCATGGAAATCCATTCCCAATTGTCACAATTCAAAGAGGATAAGAAATTTTATATGTCATCCTGCTTGATTTTCGCGATAGCGCATTGCTGTCTATTTCCAAAACTGTCTGTGTCCAAGAAGGTAAACTGTGAACTCGACCCAGTAACCTACTGGTACCAGGCCTTATGGAGGCACAAGGCCTCCCATTGTTTTTATGAGGTTTTTAATGACTTTATCTCAGTTTTCAAAGATTTATTGTTAGGAAAGGATGTTCCCTGCATGTCTGACCACGCAACCAAGTTTTTGGACAGGAAGGGGACACTTGAAGAAATGGAGAATTACAGTGTGATAATGAGTTTTTGCTCCAAGGAAAATCCT
>ML812930.1:114405-132601 GCA_009831015.1 Picea engelmannii | reverse complement strand
CTCCACCAAACACGAGTGGAGTATGTGGAGGATCCATGCCCCCAAGTCCAATACTAGGATTTGTATTATTCACTGGAATGGAATACGAAAGTTGTGATGTCATATTTGGCATACCAAAAGAGAAAGGGTTAGAGATTGAAGGAATTGATTGAGTGTTATATCTAGGCATACCAAAAAGAGACCCAAAAGGGTTCATTACTATAGGTTGAGTACCAACTACAGGATAGATAGGAGTGATGACAAGAACCTCCAGCACTACAACCGTAGTCATTGAAGGCGTTGAAGGAGTTCCAATAAATACAATAGCTATGTGAGTCGAAGGACTCTCAATATCTTTCTAACTCAGTACTCATACTTGTATGATCACAAGTCTAGTAAGTGGAAGTGTGTGTACCACATTTGATAACTTTGTGCCTTTTAGAAGGAAAAGACTCAATATGCAGTGGTAACTTTAACAAATGACGAGACCGACGAGGAATATGGTCTGGATCCACGATGAGTCAAGACTCAAGATATAAAAAACAAATCATAAGTCCAACTAACAATCAAAGAGCACACCAAAATAAACATAAAGGCCAATATGTACACAAACAAGATATAGTGGTTGAAAAGGTGCCTCCCTCATTAGAGTAGGTATGCCTTTCCCAAGAGGGGCCTGAGACTCCCTTAAAAATATTAGAAGTATCAGAGTCAGTTATAAGGGCCCTCCTGGGCTTAAAAATGCAATCGGTCAAACCCCCCAGAGAAGTAATTCTCCATAAAGGTCGTGTGATGTATCACCCTTATCTGACTTAAGGTACTTGCAGAATATCTCCTACAAGTAACCTATGTGGCTACCTATGTCAAGAAACTAAACCTACCATGATATAATTAATGAGTAGGTGAATAGTTGTAAGTCAAGTCCACCATATGGGCAGGGTAAAAAAGCCTGAAATATTGAAAGCGTCGCCTCTTAGGGAGGTAAAGGTACTAGCAAGACCCCCAAATACGAATAGATCCCGAGAAATATCTCTGGCTCTAAGAAGGTATTAGAGGGATATCTTTGCAACCAACTTCGTGCGACCTCGTTCTTAACTCCGGTGTGAGTGGAGCCTCCTGACACCACTAATTACACAATGGATTTCACCACTCCCTTGTCAGACACATATGTTGAGTTTAATAGCCTTGGATAATTTTACTCACAAAATCCTATTCCAAGGCTCTATATCCTATGCTATTTTGTGTACCCTAAAAAATAAAATCGTTTCCAATCAATTTTAAAATTATCAGCGTTACTTTTAAGGGATTTGTTTACTCAAAAGATGTGGTCATGAAATTTATGATGTTATGACTCAGCAAATTAAAGAAATGAATATGAACATAAAGCTAAGTCCTAATCTTCAATTCTCAAAAACTGATAAGCTTTTCAAAATGCAACTTTCAATTCAACTCCGCAATTTCAAATAAAATGTAATCTTTCCATATATGTATCAAGATGAATACTAAACAACCAAAAGAGAAAATGCTAAAATGCAAAAGGTATATTTTTGTATTTTGAATATAAAAGAATGAAAATGCAAGGACTGAATAACAACTTGATATATAGACCCTAATCCAAGCAAAATGGATGTGCCAAGTAGGATACCAAGAAGTAAACACTCAAACCAAGATACAAGGACAACCAATGAAAAAGATGATGAGAAAGAAAAACTGCCCAAAAATTCAAACCATAAAAAGGTTTCCTATCACTCTGCACTCACTGAACAGTTAGGATAGAGACCCAAGAAGGCTCAACAACCATCAAAACTCACCCAGTAAACACCAAACTTATCAAGTAAGCTAAAAATGTTGATGTATGCGACTATTTAAGGAAAAAATTTGTATGCACGTGCCCTATAGAATGACATCTCACGTATGTACGCGTCTGTCAAGGGAAAACCCGCATATATGTATTAAAACACTGCTAGGTTAAGGATAAGGCCAAGAAACTCATATACAAAGTCAAAATAGGATGTCAAGCAATCAGGCGACAAGAAACATCAGGCTACCAAAGAGCAATCGAAGGAGAAAAACACTACAAACCCCAAAAATAGAAGATTCAATTCCCCAGTATGGTCGCCAATTCTATTACAAGGAAAGTCACTCTATGGCATGGGGTAAAGAACAACATATGGAATGACTACATAAATCAACTCTAATCCCAAATATGCTATATAAATGTAAATTCCAAACAAGACAATATAAAGATCCTACCTTGTCCAGATGTTCGATGAAGACCATCATTGAGCACGCAACTCAAATCTCTATACCTACAACTTGTCCTCAACAACCAATATACGCAAGTATATGGTGATAATATTTAAAGTTAACACAGACAATAGCATAATTCATTAACATTCATAACAAATATTCTCATGGAATAATAATTCAAATATTGCAAGACATCAATTGGACGAGAAAAGAGTATTTCTATTAAAATATGATCAACAGAAGTATACAAGTGACAAACTTCCGTGTCAGCACATCTCGGAACCAAGAACCTAAATCCCTTCCAGCTGGGCCTCCACCACTTCAATCCTCCACCAAAGGCAAGCAAATATAAGAGAGACAATGAGTTTCTCCATCAAAGAGGGAAGAGCTTGGGGGTTGAACAATGTGTTTAGACTTTAAATGACAAAGGGATGTAGACTCAATTTGAAGTGAATTTTTTTCCAGAGTATCTTTGCTCTCAAAAGTTGAACTCTCCCCCTTTCCACGGTTTGGATATGGCCCATTTATAGCCTTCAAATGGAACTGAAGGGCTGAGTCAGAACGTTTCCAGTATATGGAAGGTCAAATATCATGGATCTCATGATGTGACATGGAAACCCGACATAATTTTTAGCACCAAACTCGATGTACGTGGGATGTAGTGGTACAACCTGCGTATACACATGTTGTTTAACTTGTAGAGCATGTATATGTGGAAAAATATGATTTTTATCTCTGGGAAGTCTAAAAGGGGACTTCAATTCTGCATAGGGAAATGTAAAAGGCCTTGTGAGAAAGTTGCATTGGGTGAGGAAGATATTTCTATAACACTTTCACATATGAAGCCCATTTTCAATGTTGTTTTTTTTTTTTTTTAAATCGGTTGATTTTTCGAGATCTTTCCATCCAAATCATCAGTTTCAGTTTTTAAATCCATATTATCTAAATATGTAATATGGCTTCTTCCAGTAATCTTTTTGTTACCAACACCAACTACTTCCAATGTAAATCCCATATGGAGGATTTATTAAGAAGTAAACGGTTGTATCAGATTACTTTGGGAAAGGAAAAATACACACTAATGCTGATAAGAAAGTCAAATGGGCTAATAGGAATGACGAAGCACGTGGACTAATCATAATGTCGATCTCTCCTAATTTAGTGTTCCACCTTAAATAAATTAATGACCCCGATGAAGCTTGGGAAAATATTGAATGTATGTTTGGTAAAGACAATATTATTCGAGAAAATCAGTTAGAAAATCAAATGTTGACTTTAAGTCCAAATGATTTTTCTTTCATTGAAGACTATCTATCTAAGTTTAAAACACTCAAAATTGTATGTGAAGAATGTGAGATAAAGATGGATGAAGATCATTGTATATATATTATTCTTTATAAGCTAGGTAGTGCATATTCAGTGTTTGTATCTACCTTTTATGCCATGAGAGAGGCTCTATGAAAATCTTATCAAAAAACCACTCTTGAGTCCTTTTGTGATGCTTTGATTAGAGAGAAAGATAAGCATGTACAACTTGGAGTGATCAACACTACAAGCACCTCCAACGAATCCTTATTCACCCAACAGAAAGATAAACCCAAGAATCCCAAGATGCAACATCCTCGCCACAAAAATAAGAAACGTAAGGGTCCCAAACCCACTCAGACAGCTTCAACTCTTAATTGTGATAATGGAGCAAAATCTAAAAGTAAGAAGACTAACAGACATTGCAACTTTTGTGATAAATATGGTCATGATGAATCCAAATGTTTCAAGAAGATTGAATCTTTAGAAGCAACAATGAAGAAGCACAACATTGGTGTTGATTCTATTTCTTCTTCTTCTCATAGGCATGCACTTTTTGCTTTTGGTTTCTCCTTCAATGCAACTTCTACTTCTTCTTCGTATGAGTGGCTTATTGATTTTGGAGCATATTATCAGATGGCTAAGGATAAGGACATATTTTCTTCTCTAAATGAATGTAACACCAAGAAAATATTTGTTGGTGATGATAGATCTCTTAGTGTTGTAGGATCTGGAACAATTCAAGTAGATAATGGTCAATTCAATGATGTATTATGTGTTCCAAGTATTTCTTGTAACCTTCTATCAGTATATCAAATCACTCATTCAGGTGAAGGTAAAACTGTAGAGTTTTCATCTCACGGAGTTTTAATCAAGGATATAAAAGATCATGAGCATGTTCTTGCAACTGGAATTGTTGATGAGATTACCAGGTTGTACAAGTTTGACAAATTTGGGTCATCATCTTTTCCATCAGTTTTTGTTGCTCATAGCGATGACTTGAGAAAACTTTGGCATGAGCGGTTTGGTCATCTAAACTATCACTCATTGCATCAACTATGTAATCAACATATGTTGACTGGTATTCCTCTTGTTTCATGCAAAGATGGTGTTTTTGTCGGTTATTTTCTCGACAAACATCATCGAGATAGTTTTGACCAACGTGCCTCTTTGCACACCTCGAGCCCTTTGCAGCTTGTTCACAGCGACTTGTCTGGTCCACTTTCTTCTCCTTCTTTTTCCGGGTGCAAGTGTTTCTTAATTTTCATTGATGACTTTTCCATATGTACTTGGGTTTACTTATTAAAACTTAAAAGCGAAGTTTTTGACAAGTTTTTGGCCTATAAGGCCCTTGTAGAAAATCAATATGGACATCAAATTCAAAGGTCAATAATATATAATGGAGGAGAATATGTGAACAATAATTTTACAAGTTATTGCACTACACAGGGCATCCAAATGAAACAAACTATTCCATATACACCACAACAAAATGGTGTTGTTGAGAGAAAGAATCACACATTAAAAGAAATGGCTAATTGTATGATCCAATCTAAGGGATTAAGTCTAAAGTAATGGGAGGAAGACATCTACTGTGAAAATTACATAGAAAATCACTCCCAGAAAGGGTCTTAAAAATATAACACAGGAAGAATCTTAGACTAAAGTTAAACCGGATGTAAGTCACTTCCATGTATTTGGAAGTATAGCACGAGCTCGCATTCCTGATGAGAAAAGGAAAGAATTGCAACTTAAAAGTGAGAAGTGTATATTTGTTGGTTATTCTGAAGATGTCAAAGGTTGTTTACTTCTTCAATCACATTGTAATGAAATTATTATTAGAAGAGATGTTAAATTTGATGAAAATCTCTTGGTCTGCGAGCCTAATTCGACAATTATGCCTTCTTCAGCCTATAATCCATCTTCGGTATTTGTTCCTTATTCTATTTATATTCTGGTTTATTCTTCAGATGATGAAAGTGAGGATGAAAATCCACCTCTGCCTGCTCACCTTCCTCCATATGAGTCCTTTGAACCTGAACCAGCACTAGCTCCATGACTTCCTAGATGGGTTCGTTCAACACGAGAAGAAATTGGTGATCTTTTAGGTGATCCTTCAAATCAGCGTTGGACACATTCTCAGTTCCAGTGAGCCTCTTCTCTTTTATCTCAAGTTGCAGAGACTCATGATCTAGAGACATTTTCAAAAGATTCAGGTCATCCAAATTGGGATACAACAATGAATGAAGAGTATCGTTCTTTAATGGAAAATGATACTTGGTATATTGTACCTCTTTCAAAAGGAATAAAACTTATCATATGTAAATCAATCTATATAACTAAGTATGCATCAGATGGACGTGTTGAAATACACAAGGCTCGGTTACTTTCCAAAGGATTTTCCCAATTTGAAGGAATTGACTATAATGAAACCTTTTCCACTGTAGCCAAAATAAATTCCATCTGTCTTGTGCTTTCCCTTTCTTCCTCATATAAATGGGAGGTCCATCATATGGAGGTTAAATCCACCTTCTTTCATGGAGATTTGCAAGAATAAATATACATGGAACAACCTCGTAGCTATGTCCAGAATGACTCTAGCCTTGTTTCTCACCTTAAGAAAGCTCCTTGATCTTGTTCTGCCAAATGGACAACTTTCTTATTGACACTGGATTATATAGATGTCATTTTGATCCTAATGTCTATACCAAGAAAGTAGAAGAAATTCGAAATGACAGACTTAGGGTTTTTTCACTATTTCATTGGCCTCCAAGTTTTGCAAACCAATGAAAGAATTTTTATTTCCCAATCTAAGTATTTGTGTGACCTTCTTCCTCTCTTTCACATGGAATATTGTAAGCCATCCCCTTCTCCCTTCCATTTTGGAGTCAATCTTGTTTCTACCTGTACTTCTCCTGAAGTTGATACCACCTTGTACCATCAGTTAGTTGGTAGCCTCTTATACTTGACTCGTACCCATCTTGATATTTCCTTTGTTGTTGGTATTGTTGCCTGGTATATGAAAACACTTTATGAAAACCATTGGAAATTAGCTAAAAGGATACTTCTCTATGTTTTTGGTATAGTTCAGTTCGAGATACATTACATTTCAGGGGGGGCTCCTTTATTTGTTGGTTTCACTAATTCAGATTAGGTCGACGACCCTGATTATCAGAATTATATTGTAGGTTATTTTTTCATCCTTGGTTCAGGACCTATCACTTGGGTCTATAAGAAACAATAGGCTATTTTACTTTCTTCAACAGAATCATAATACCGAGTAGCGGTAAATGCAAGTCATGAAGCCTTGTGGCTTCGACAAATCCTTTCATAGTTTGGATTCCAGAAGAAACATCCAACCAACCTTTGGTGAGACAATAATAGTTCCATGAAGCTCTCCAAATACCCAATTCAACATCAGCACAATAAAAAAATCAAGCTACATGTGCACTTCATCAAAAAGCTCATTATTGATCAAGTTATTCAAGTGCTCTTTTTCCCTACAGAAGATCATGTTGTAGAATTTTCACAAAGTCTCTCACATAAGCGAAGTTTTCCAAACTTCGATCTATGTTAGGATTTCAAGAAGTTGTCATCAAGGGGGGATAGGCTCTAATGCCTCCTTCCTTCTCTTATTGTGTCACTATTTTAAATCCTTCAATCCTATCCCAAGTTGTTCTTAAGGGGCGATGTTAGGATATTTAGACACTTGGGAGTTAGTTAAGAACTACTTGGTCTAATGTGTCGTTAGGTAAAAGTGTGTTTCTTAGTGTGTTTATTTAGTATGCATTAGTATTCACTTGTAGTTAGGAAATATGATGGTCATGATATGTTCCTGACATAGAGTGATCCGACGATTCATATTGACCTCGATCTTAATAGCCATTGATATGTGGATTAACACCCAATTGGTCCATGATCTCTATTTAAATAGAATGGAGGATCATTTTCGATGATCAATTGTGAGAAACTCTCTAGTAAAATATCTCTGTAATATTTTTTCTTTTGCATTAATAAACTTCTTCAAGTGGTTGCGTTGGTTAGGGCTGTGGATGTTTCCCCGTAGGGGATTTACCAGGTCAAAACATTGGTGTGTTGATATTTGATCTAGTTGTGTTAGTGGTTATTGAAGGTGCTCATCCTCTGTTGGAATACCTGTGTTTTCAAACACATATAATTGTGTCAAATGTAAAAGGCGTTCTTCCTCAGCTAAGGTATTAGGAAGAAATTTGACAAAAAGTTTCAAAGATGGTATTTCGCATTAAAATAGAAGCACAACTTATAAACCATACACCAGCTGAAATGGTGTAAAACCCTTAGTTTATTTAAACGAAGTTCGATATGCCCATAATGTCAAAATAAGAATCGTATGCCAATTTGATTTGTGAATCTCTATCATCCTATGAAGCATAGTGGAAATTTTTTTGTTGGTAGCTTCGACTTGGCCATTGGCCTATGGATAGTAAGGAGTTGAGTTTTCATGTTGTAAACCAAACTTGGTGGTTAATTATAACATCATATAATTGTGAAAATGAGTGCCATGATCATTGACAATGGCTTGAGGCACATCAAACCAAGTAATAATGTGATTAAAAATTAAAAGAGATGCATTTTTCCCGATATTGTTATAGGTGGGCATCGTCTCAGCCCATTTAGTGAAATAGTATATAGTGACAATAATGTACCCATGCCCCCTAGCCAAGTGAGGGTTACATGTCATGAAATCAATGCCCCATTTTTCAAATGGACCAATGAAAACTACAGGGTGAAGAGTGTTAGAAATAAAGAGATGTGCTCATTTTTCTATAGACAATATAGCAATATTGTCACCCAATCATAGGCACAAAGGCCACCCCCTAGCACCTTAACCTTGAAAAAACAAAAATTATGGAAGCATGTCAATAGCCAACCAAGGTAACACACCTTTCTCCAGGGATAGCGCACTAAGAAAGAATAACCAAATACGAAGAAAAAAGTCCAAACCATAACCAAAATCCAAAATCCCAGTTGCAGCAACTGCAGCTGCACTCCCTCTCCAAACTTGCACACCACTAGTCTTATGCAGTTGTGAGTGAGTGAGTGTCAAATTAGCTCTAGCACCCTCTATTTATACTAATCTATCTCACTTGATTGGGTCGAATTATTTTTCTGGAGGCTAATAACTCAATATTAAATATTCTCTTGAGTTGACTTGTCTTCTAGGGTTATTATCCAATGTTTTAGGGTTTCTCTTTCTTCCCAAAATATTCTAGTCTTGTCAAAGGTTACACATGGAGGTTAATACCTCATGAAACTACCATAATATCAACACTCCCTCCTAGCTAGAGAGGTATTAAATGTAATGGTATTGAGCACAAACATACCATTCAACTGGTAGCATCATCATAGCCACACAGTTTATCTTATGATCATATAGATCAACTCATGAGCAACATCATCATTATCAGTATCATCTAGTAGCATCAATTGCATCATCTGTATAATCCATACCCCATATAGGTAATCGGGCATGATGTTTAATAAGTCACTCACTCCATAGAGTGATACAAGTACCATTCTTCTAATATGGACATACGTCCTAAAAGAATGATTGTCCAAAGAGACGTTGAAATCTATGCCATGGGATACAGAGACCACTCCTACAGGAATGTCAGTCTCAAACTATTTTCTAATTGGGTCATATGTACCATATAGATACATCTCTATATATGTTCCTTAGAAAATAGCATCCATCAACCATTTTCCTAAACCTTAGGAAAATACCAGTCCATGATACGTCAACAAACTGTTAACCCGAACCATTCTCCCCAGAGAGAATGCCTTTCCACCATCAATTTGTTCTGTATGGACCATTCTCTTCCTAGAGAATGTTTGTCCACCATCCCACTAACTATCCATCTAGTTGGAAATCAACTCCAACACTAGTGGTAGTCTCCATGGAACTCATATAGTAGCATACTACTGCTATAATTTCATCCAATAGAACACAAATATGCATATCCATAGTAGTATACAAATACTATCCAATGGTACACAACCACTCCTAGTAGCACACAACTACTAAAAAATGACACACATAAACTACTAGTGGATCACATCCACCAAAGTAGCATACAACTATTTTCTAGAGACATACAGTCTCCACAACAATCATATCATCTAATATCAACCTACATAAACAATATCATGATACAAATTGAGCCATATGGTCCATTATTCCACTCACATCTATGATATATGGAAGAGCATCTTCCCTCAAAAAGTAAAACATCATCCATGGGCTATGTAGACTATTCTTCCCAAGCATATAAGAATAATTGTCCATGATTTATTAGTCTCGACCATTCACCTAACTGGGCCATTCCTATGACACTAATCATAGTGCAACATGGAGAGAATGAGTCTTCCCTAGGGAATGCTTGTCCCTGATTGTTGAACCTGGACCATTCACCTAACTGGGCCATTCCTCCTACACTAATAAGAGTAGAACCTGGAGAGAATGAGTCTGCCCTAGGCAATGACTATTTGGACCATTTCCTATGAAAATGATTGTCCTGCACCAACCTCAAAAAAGGATCATTCTTCGAAATTTCCCACAACCGTGAAATTTGAAAGAATGACTTCCCGATGAGGTGGAACATTCTAATTGACCACTACTCAGAGTGACTTCCAAGAAGAATGAATATCCTATACCATCCCCCCACACTGGCCACAAGGGGAATTGTTGTTTATGGTACATAAACAATCTATCAGACCATTTTCATTACGAAAATGACTGTCTAATATGGACCATTTTATGAACTGGAAAATGATCATTCGTTAGAAATATCGAACCACTTTCCAGAATGGAAACTAACTTCCCAACCTGGACCATTTTCCAAACTAGAAAATGATTGTGCATAAATAAATAGCATATCAATGCTCCCTACCAACCTGGGAGTAATCACTTCCTTTTTCAATAAGTAATTTGTCTCCACGAGCCCCATCTTGTCCCTTAAGTATGAAAACTTTTAATCTTGGACATAGGATTTACCAAAATATTTTTTATCTATTCATCTGTGGAGATACACTAGAGAACCACTTCTCCCCTCTGGACTTTATCACGGAGAATATAATACTTGATCTCAATGTTCTTTGACCTGTCATGGAACACTGGGTTCTCTTAAAGCTTCACAGAGCTATGATCATAACAATATATCACGGTCGAATTCAACACCTGATTAGACAGTCCAAAAAACAAATTACAAAGCCACATTGCTTCCGTACAAGCATCACAAGATGAAATATACTCTGCTTTTGTTGTGTTGAGTGCAACAGATTTATGTTTCCTTCTATCCCATGACATCATGGAAAATCTCAAACTAAAACATATCCAAGTAGCACTTCTTCTGTCATCTGCATTCCCTTCCCAATCTGAATCAATAAATCCATGCAATTGTATATCATAACTTAAACGTCCCACAAAACAAATATCTACCTGAGTATTCTCCAAATAAATTAACGAGCCGATCAATTGTTGATACAGAGACGGGTCTAATGGATTAGAGTCTCTCAAATTCTTCATATCTTTCATCATGGGATTTTCCCATGGATTTGGAATCCATCATCCTAGAATTATGAAGACCCATTTCAATATACTTCCTATGTCATAGGAATTTTTTACCACGCTTTTGTTGTACATGAGAGGCTTTGCAGTAAGTTTGCTTGAATCCATACATGGTCTTATTCCATCTGTATACAAGGGTCTCTTTCTGGTATACCTCAAAACCTTGAGGTTTCTCTACATACACTTCTTCTTCAATTACTTTGTTGAGAAGAACAGTCTTTACATTCATTTGATGTAAACTCCAACCCATGGATAGTGCAGGAGATATAATGGCTCAGGTAGAGGTATATCTAGTTACTAGAACAAGTTGTCATCATATTCTTCTCCCTCCTACTGGGAGAACCCTCTATCCCTGAGTCTCACCTTATATCTATCAATTATTAAGTATTTTTCACAATTTATCACATACATTATTCGTCATCACAAACTCCTTACATTCCTTTTGCTTGACTACTTCTAGTGGGTTCAAACTGGTTCAATTGATTGTTCTGAGTTTTCTTTCTTTCTTTTAATCTTCATGTTCTTCCTCATGTTTTTCTTCAATGTTGGAGCCCATGGAGTCTTCTATATATTACATGCCCTTCTTTCCTGAAGGATTAAACTTTCTTTCATATAACATAAATGTAGATGAAAACCAAGGATATTCAAAGCTTCTTTTCGAGGAAGACTTCTTCTAGATTCAAACTGAACACATGTTGCTTATCATGGTTGGTACTTCCAATGAAGAACACGGATAGATACTTCATAGTCTTTATAGATTCTTCTTCAATGGATCATATCATTGGAGATTAACTCCCTCTTAATCTCGGCTTCATGCATGAATGAGAAATATGCATTCTCTTCTTTTTGAACTATGTGATCATCTCCCTCCATCTTGAGAGAGTCCATGCTTTCGTCTGTTGCATCTCTCTTTTCTTTCTACAAAGTGTCACAAGCATGTTCTGGTTTTCTTTTGATTTATGACTTCCTTCGAGTCTGAATCCTCTAAGACACTTTAATTTTGTTTCTATCTATTCTGACTGTTTCCCATATAGCATTTGTGTTATCCCTATAAGCTTATTTTATGACAACTTCTGCAACTATTATTCATCAAACATATTTTACAAGGGCACCTGCCTGGAACAAGAACAACAAGAGAAAACAAGAAATATCTATCTAGAGGAGATGATAGTTCAACTTGCAAAAAAGTACAATAAGCATCTATATCAATAGTATTCATATGCAGTCGAGTATTCATTTCACTTAGAAATAATAGAATCTTTCAAATACTGCTTTCGCAATATGTAATGTAGCAATTATCACCCTTGATATACACAAATTTGAAGCTTAACAATTTAATCAAACCTGGAAGCTAAATCCTCAACTACTATGGAGGGTGTGTTTGTTCCTTTGAGTGCACTTAATCCAATATTACAAATCAGAAAAAGTCTCTAATACTTTTCCTGCAAACACACTCACATTTTTCTAGATGATATAACTTAGATAGCATATACAAGTGCATACCTTTGAAGTCTTGTAGCATCGTCTAGCTTCTCTTCCAATCTAAAACTAGATACCATATTGACAAGAAGAGACTAGATTCAATTATTAGAACAAGCTATAAACTCTAAAATTTCAACTTTGACCACATAATCAATTTGACTAGAAGTCAACCTTTGACTTTGACTTTGACCAGTCAACCTTTGACTTTGACTTTGACCAGAAATTCAAAACTGATTTTTTTGCTAGTTTAGGGTACCAAGAGGTTTTCTAGGGTAGGACACACTAGGATCTCAAGGAATTAGTTCAAATGCTTCATCACAAGTTCCCAAACACAAGGGTTAGGGTTTGTTGCAACTGCGTAATCAAAAAACCTAACTGTAGATGTAACTGGTGCCATAACGATCTTAAAAAATAAATTCCCAATATATCTTCCAATGGTTAGACTATTTGAAGATAGTGTGGGCCCATAACCTATTATAAATAAATATATATGCTTGTTTTCCCATAGACAATATAGAAATATTTTCACCCAACCATAGGCACAAAGGCCACCCCCGAGCACCTTAAACTTGACAAACAAAATAATTTTGGAAGCAGACCAACAGAAAAACAAGGTAGCACACATTTCTCCAAGGATAGTGCACCAAAAAATAATAACCAAAGACCAAGAACAAATTCCAAACCATAACCAAGAGAAAGTACACCCAAAATCCAAAATCCTAGTTGCAACAGTTGCAGCTGCACTCCCTCTCAAAACTTGTGCACCACTAGTCTTATGAAGTTGTGAGTGAGCGAGTGTCAAATGATCTCTAGCACCCTCTATTCATACTTCTCTATCTCACTTGAATGGGTCGATTTCTCTTTCTGGAGGCTAATAACTCAATATTAAATATTCTCTTGAGTCAACTTGTCTTCTAGGGTTATTATCCAATGTTTTAGGGTTTCTCTTGCTTCCTGAAATATTCTAGTCTTGTCAAAGGTTACACGTGGAGGTTAATACCTCATGCAACTACCATCGTATAAAAAAAGACAAGAAATATAGGTGTGCAACTTACAATTCTATGTCTAGAACGCATGACATTTTTGGGCCGTAAGGATGAAATCTTTAAATAATGATGGCCAAAAATATCTCGCCCATAGAATTTTTTCGGATGTGGCATACACAGATATATGACCACCACATGCTCCAGCATGACACTCATTAATGGATCTCTTGACTTCCTCATGCATTAAAAACCGTCGAAAAATAGAATTGACACCATGACAATAAAGTGTATCGCCAATAATGATGTATTGGTGATCTTGGTATCAAATACAACAATTCTTAGTACGAGATAGGTCATGCCGAAAGTTCTAGGTTTGGAGATAGATGATGATATATTTGTACCATGGATTGAAAGAGTTGATATGAAAAAGGGATTCATCAGGAATCAATTTTTCTATCAAAATCTAAGATCCATATGAGGGAAGGTCACAAATTATCTTGAAAAAAACCAAAAAATTCTTAGATTTGGATTTTTCGAATTCCTAATCAAACTCTTGTAGTATGAAAATCAATTTTGAGTATTTTCCCCCCAACACTTGTCTAGTCAAGATATTTTTAATGGGGTTACAATAAGAAATAATGGTGGTTTTGTGCAGTAAGATGTAGTGATGAAAATGTTGGACAGCTTAAATAGAAGCCAATGCCAATTTCTCCACATGTGAATATTTGATTTTAGTAGGAGATACACTCTTACTCAAATAACAGACCACATGTTTATCATTTGAATCATCCTCTTGTACTAGTACCATAAAAACTAATTTCAACTATAGTCTAGGGGATGTAACAATGGCGTATGAGTCGACACATTCTTTAGAGCATCAAATTTCATTTAAGTAGTTTCATCCCAAACAAAGAGAACCCCTTTATTAAGAAGCCATATAAAACCCTTGGTTAGTTCTGCATATTTAGGAACAAATCGACATAAAAAGTTTTCCTTCCCTTGCAAACTTTGGAGTTGGAAGAGAGTCGAAGGAGGAGTTAAGTTCAAGATGGCCTCAATATTCAATGGATCAACACAAATCCCTTTCCTGGACACGATAAAACCAAGGAGACATCCTAAATCCACACAAAATTTTTGGTTGTGGAGCCTGATTATGTTCCTGATTCATAGGTCCTTGCTTTCAGCCGTGTTTATACCCCATGAAGAATTTACACGCCAGAAGTATGTACTCTCTTCCATGCGGGGGAGTGCAGAGGGGGGGTACCCCCTCTGCGGGGTCCAGGGAGGCTATCCCCTTGGCTGGGGGGTTCGGGGGCCTATCCCCTTGTAAATGTATATTGTAATTTCATTGTAAATCTGGACCGTTCATTATAAGGTCGCAGATCTAACGGTAGAAATTATGTTAGGTTTTTTTTCCCTAGAAGGCAACCCTAAGTTATGAGGGAAATGTATTGCGGCTATGCATTATGGCAAGTATTTTATTCTGAGAGAGGAGACTGTGAGAGAAAGAAGAGGAAGTTATAGTGGGTTTTGTTGTAGGTTGTATCCCTTCATTTGTTGGATAATAATAAAGAAAGGACCTGGAAATTTCTCTGGTGGACGTATCCCACACTGGGTGAACCACATAAATCTGTGTCTCTCTTGTATTGTGTATCTTCTGTGTTTTGTTTCCGCATTTGTTTTATTTTATTTCTCCACGGTCCTGTTTTTCTAACAACTGGTATCAGAGCGAAAGGTAACTCGCAGGAAAAGATGGTTCATGGTTCGAGTGGGAGCAATGTCAAAAGATGGAAAGTTTATGGTCGAGAAATTTAACGGCCAAAACTACCAGTTATGGAAGATGCAGATGGAAGATTATTTATATCAGAAAATTATATTCCTACCATTGGGCAGAGTAGAAAAGAAGCCAATGGCCATGAAGGACGAAGAATGGGAGATTCTTGACAGAAAGGCTCTAGGAATGATATGACTGAGCTTGGCAGCATCGGTGGCTTTCAATATTTCGAAAGAAAAGACAATGAAGGATCTAATGGATGTGTTGGCTAAACTGTATGAAAAACCCTTGGCGTCTAATAAGGTATTTCTAATGAAGAGATTATTTAATATGAAGATGTCAGAAGGTGGGTCTATTCTAGATCATTTAAATGAATTTAATACGGTTACTAATCAACTAAGTTCTGTAAAAGTGGACTTTGATGATGAGGTTAGGGCTCTTCTAATCTTGTGCTCATTTACAGAAAGATGGAATGGCTTGGTCATGGCTGTAATTAACTCTGTCTTTGGTTCAAATACTTTAAAATTTTATGATGTTATTGGTGTTATCCTTAGTGAGGAAATGCGACAGAAAAGCACAGGTGAGACATCAGGTAATGCATTGAGCATGGAGAATAGGGGAAGACAAAAGGATAGAGGAAAGGGCTCAGGGAACCGTGAGAATTCTAGGTAGGGAAGATCCAAATCCAGACTTGGAAATATAGAGTGATGGAATTGTGGGAAGAAAGGATATCTAAAGAAAGATTGTAGATCTCCAAAGAAACAAAGAGATGGACAACAGGAGAGAAATTAGGAAGCAAATGTAACAGGTGATGTGTTACAAGATGCTTTGATTCTTTCTGTAGATAATATTTCTGAGTCTTGGGTAGTAGATTCAGGGGCTTCATTTCATGCCACACCCCATAGGAAATGTTTTCTAGATTATGTTCAAGGTGATTTTGGACAGGTTCATTTGGGTGATGATGCACCATGAAAAATTGTTGGAATGGGAAAGGTAAAAATAAAGCAACGCAATGGAAACCAATGGTTGTTGAAAGAGGTAAGACATGTTCCAGATTTAAGGAAAAATGTAATTTCAAAAAGTAAGTTGGAAAGTGAAGGTTGTGTATCCATATTTACAGATAAGACGTGGAAGTTCATCAAAGGATCATTGGTGATAGCGAAAGGAGAGATTGTAGGTACATTGTATTTATGTACTAGTAATACTGACTCTTCTATTTCTTTAGCTTCTACAGTAGTGGATACAGCACTGTGGCATCATAGGCTGGGACACATGAGTGAGAAGGGTATGCAGATACTTCACAAAAGAAATTTGTTGCCAGATCTTAAACAAATTGATTTGGACTTATGTGAGCATTATGTTTATGGCAAACAAAAGAGAGTCAGATTTCTCAGAGTCGGAAAAGAAAACAAGAATGAAAGGTTAGAGCTTTTGCATACAGATGTATGGGGACCGGCTCAGGTATCATCTCTTGGTGGCTCTCGTTATTATGTTACTTTCATTGATGATGCAACTAGAAAAACTTGGGTTTATTGCATTTGACAAAAATATTATGTTTTTGATACTTTTAAGAAATGGAAAGCTTTAGTTGAGAATGAGACAGGAAAATGTTTGAAGTGTCTCAGATCAGATAATGGAGGTGAATATTGCAGCAAGGAGTTTGATGATTATTTTTCATACCATGGGATTCGTAGAGAGAAGACAGTTCCAAGAACACCACAAGAAAATGGTGTGTCAGAAAGGATGAACAGGACAATCATGGAGCGTGCAAGGAGTATGAGATTGCATGCCGTCTTGCCCTTACAGTTCTGGGCAGATGATTTAGATACTATTGTTTACATAATAAACATAGGACCTTCAAGCTCTTTGGATGGTAGAATTCTAGAGGAGGAATGGACAGGAAAACAGGTAAACTATTATTTTTTGAAAACTTTTGGTTGTGAAGCATTTGTTCATATTAATAAAGAAAATAGAACAAAGCTTGAGTCTAAATCCAAGAAGTGTACCTTTATTAGATACTATGTTAATGATTTTGGTTATCGATTATGGGATTATGAAAATAACAAAATCATTAGAAGTAGAGATGTCATATTCAATGAGAAGGTCGTGTATAAAGATCAGTTGCAGGGAAAGAAACAGGAAGAAGAAAAACAAGAATACACAGTGCTTGATGAGATCACTGAAAAATAAATTCCAAAGGAACTTGAAAATCAAAATGTACAACAACAGGAGAAACAGGTACCTCAAACACCTGCAAGTGTTGTTAGAATATCTACTAGGTTAAGTATACCCCCTGAACAATACTCTACTTCATTGTATTATTTATTGTTGACTGATTCTGGTGAACCAGAATGTTATGAAGAGGCAATGCAGGTAGGCACCAAAAAGAAGTGGGAGCAAGGCATGAAAGAGGAAATGATTTCCTTGGCAAATAACCAGACTTGGGACTTGGTTCAGTTGCCTGCGGGAAAAAGAGCATTGCAGAATAAATGGTTTTACAAGTTGAAGGAAGAAGATGGAGGAGAAAATCCGTACAAGGTTAGACTTGTTGTAAAGGGGTTTGCACAAAAGAAAGGTATATATTTTGACAAAATATTTTCTCCTGTTGTTAAAATGACTTCAATTAGGACTATTTTAAGTCTTGTGGCAATAGAAGATTTGCATCTTGAATAGTTAGATGTAAAAACAAATTTTCTCCATGGGGATTTGGAGGAAGAGATTTATATGCAGCAGCCATAGGGGTATGAGGTCAAAGGGAAGGAGAATTTGGTATGCAGGTTGAAGAAGAGCTTGTATGGCCTAAAGCAAGCTCCA
>ML812930.1:68765-114355 GCA_009831015.1 Picea engelmannii | reverse complement strand
AGGCAGTGGTATTTGAAGTTTGACAAGTTTATGACAGAACAGGGTTATAGTAGATGTCATTCTGATCACTGTGTTTATTTTAAAAGGCTAGAAAATGGAAGTTATATTATATTTCTATTGTATATAGATGACATGTGTGTTGTAGGGTCTAATATGCAGGATATAAATATGCTCAAGAATAAATTAGCCAATTCATTTACGATGAAGGATTTGGGTGCTGCAAAGAAAATCCTTGGCATGAGAATAACAAGAGACAGAAAAAATCGCAAATTGACATTGTTTCAGGGTGAGTACATGGAGAAGGTGTTGGAGAGGTTTAGAATGCAGAATGCAAAACCAGTTAGAACACCTTTGGCCAGCCATTTCAAATTAAATAAGGAAATGTGTCCCAAGACACAGGATGAGATAGAATACATGTCCAGGGTCCCTTATTCATCAGCAGTCGACAGCTTGATGTATGCAATGGTTTGCACAAGACCAGATATTGCACATGCAGTGGGAGTTGTGAGCAGGTATATGACCAATCCAGGTAAAGAACATTGGGAGGCAGTAAAGTGGATTATCAGGTATCTGAGAGGTACTTCTACTCATGCATTATGTTTTGGAGGTTCAGACACTTTTCTATAGGGATATGTTGATTCAAATATGGTAGGTGATAAAGACAACAGGAGGAGCACCACAGGGTATTATTTTACTATAGTTGGAACAACAGTAAGTTGGATTTTGAAACTGCAAAATGTTGTTTCACTTTCAACAACAGAGGCAGAGTATGTTACTACTATAGAGGCTAGTAAAGAGATGATTTGGTTACAAAGGTTTATGGAGGAATTGGGAAAGAAGCCGGAGAATAGTAAGTTGTACTGCGACAGTGAGAGTGCAATTCATATTGCAAAGAACTCATCCTTCCATTCAAAGACTAAGCATATACATTTGAGGTACCACTTCATATGATCTTCCTTGGAAGATGGACATTTGAAGTTGGAAAAGATACACACTACCCAAAATCTTGTAGACATGTTAACAAAGGGAGTAACCAGAGAGAAACTGAGTTCCTGCTCAGTTTTAGTTGGTCTTCAAGAATGAATATGAAGATGAGAAAGCTTCCAGGTCCAAGAAGGTTCAGAGTCCATCATATACAACAGCGGTGGAGTTGTTGAGATTAGTCTCCAAGTGGGAGATTGTTGGTTGTGGAGCTTGATTATGTTCATGATTCAGAGGTCCTTGCTTTCAATCGTGTTTATACCCCATGAAGACTTTACACCCCAGAAGTATGTACACTCTTCCACGTGAAGGAGTGTAGAGGGGGGTACCCCCTCTGTGGGGTCCGGGGGCAAGGAGGCCCCCAGCGGGGGTTCAGGGACGAAGCCCCCAAAGGAAAACTTGCCTTGTAAATGTATATTGTAATTTCATTGTAAATCTGGACCGTTCATTATAAGGTCGCAGATCTAATGATAGAAATTATGTTAGGGTTTTTTTCCCTAGAAGGCAACCCTCTGTTATGAGGGAAATGTATTGTGGCTATGCATTATGGCGAGTATTGTATTCTGGGAGAGGAGACTGTGAGAGAAAGAAGAGGAAGTTACAATGGGTTTTGTTGTAGGTTGTATCCCTTCATTTGTTGGATAATAATGAAGCAAGGACCTGGCAATTTCTCTGGTGGATGTAGCCCACACTAGGTGAACCACGTAAATTTGTGTCTCTCTTGTATTGTGTATCTTCTGTGTTTTTTTTCCGCATTTGTTTTATTTTATTTCTCTGCGGTCCTGTTTTTCTAACAAAAAAAAACATTTATGTAGATTCAAGCGAATATTGTAAAAGTGACATCTAAGAAAAATAGCTCGAAGATCTGCAGGATGATCCTGACGCTGCATGGAATGTGCAAGTGAGTCATCAAGATAAGGTTGCACAATATGCTTAATATCGTGAAAAGTATAAGACATAACCCGTTGAAAAGTTGCGCCGACATTTTTTAGTCCAAAAAGGAGTTTTTAATAGGCAAAGGTACCCCAAGGAAAAATGAAAGCAATTTTGTGTTGATCTGATGGTAGTATGTTAATTTGAATATAGCTAGAGGAACCATCCATAAATGAGAAGATTTCACTTCCAACACAATCATCAATGATCTGGTCAATGAAAAGGGTTGGGTAGTTATATTTAGGACAAGCCCTATTGATATCCCTATAATCAATACATACGCATATCGTACATTGTTTCTTAGTGACATGAAAAATATTGGAAACCCAATCAGTAAGAGGTACATGATAAATAAAACCTTCTTTAAGAAGTTTTTCAACTTCCATTTTAATAGCAACAACTTTTTGTGGATGAACGAGGTGAAGATTTGTCCGAACAAGATTAGATTTAGGATAAGTCTTAATTTCATGAATAAAAATATTCAGGTCAATTTCAGGCATTTCTTCGTAAGATCAAGAAAATATATCATGAAATTATTTGAATAGGGTTGTGTAAGGTTTTTGGTATCATTTTCTCTAAGGTTAATTCTTCCAAAGACATGACCTCTATGATACTCTCATTGGTGGGAAAAGTATTGTCAAATGGATCAGGAGTTGCCATATAAATAAGCCAAGAAGAGTCAGAGTACTCATCTAAGACGTGACTCATGGGGTCACTAGTGTCAGAAGAATCCGCAAAGGTAGACTGGATTATAAGTGATTTCAATCGGACTAAGTGGCATTCTGTCAATGTAACTTTGGTATTCAAATGGACTGGGTGCTACCCAAAGATCATATGAGTCAAGGGATTTACTAGTATTAGTCGAAATCATGTTGAATTGGGTGATAACTAGAGGAATGTTAGGTGGTGGGAGTGGAAAATTCCCCATCAAAGATTAATATTACAAAAGAACCACTCCAACATCCTCATATGAAGATGGGGTTTTCTCTATAAAAGGAACACTACCAATGTGTGAATCAGAATTAAATTAGGAAATTTCTTCTACCGTGACTATTTTTCCTTGATAAGGGAAACATAGTACATGAAAAAAAGTATAAACTATGGAAGTCATGGTATAAATCCAACTATGTCCTAGCAGAAGATTATAATCGAGTGGTGCATTGAAAAATTCGACTTCAACAATCATTGTCTTACCTTCTAACTCAATTGGTAATGAATTAAGTACTCCAAATGGTTTCAATCCTCTACCATAAAATGATTTTAATGTATTAGGTTATTGGTTTATTAAAGGAGAACCAATAGATTTCCAATAGTTAAGAGACATCACACAGGTTGAGGCTCCTTCATCTATAACAGTATGAAAAATATTATTTTTTCCCACAATGACTTTAATTTGAAATGCAAGTTGGTGAGCAAGCCTTGGAAGATGAGTTTCCAAGTCAAAGGTTATCATAGTTGCATCACTAGGATAAATTCCACCAATGGATGATAACAATTCTCTTCCTTGTGCAGGGTACATTTGTAGGACTTCAAGGGCTGACAACATAGAAGGAGCTTGAGATAAATATTCTAAAATAATGTAGTTCTAAGTAGCTCACGCATGCGGATTAAAATACGACTGACAAACAAAACCTTTTGGAGGTGGTCTAATCATTGTGTCTGAACTTGGTCAATCAATTTGTAGAGGACCAGTAGATGGTGGGGTAGACGTAGAAGTCTTCTCAACACCACTTTCGTTCGAGGAAGGATAGTATTTGGCTCACGTTGTGAGTGAAACCTCTTTATCTTTATTTATTGTACACATAAGTACATAAGAGATTCCTCACGCAGAGGATTTTTCTTGAGTAACCATTTGAGTCTATTGAGATGGAAAAGGATTGGTCAATACAATGGGTGCAGTTGAAGTTCCTTTAAGGAAACAATTTAAATTGACACAACGCGAACAATATTTAGTGTAATGATCCTCATCGAAAATGAGACAAGGATGTTTAGGTTTACTTTTTTCTTTATCTTAAGTAGGTAGAGTTTTTTGTTTTTCTTGTGGTTGGGCATTTTTTTTTCTTTTCTTTTTCCTTTTTTCTTATTTCCAATTATTTGAGACTTAGTGATTGGTGTATATTGAACAACGTTGACCTCAAAAGTATTACTAGAAGGAGTGGTAGGAGGTGTAGTATTTGGGGTAGTCATAGTGGTGGGAGTTGTCTTGGGGTTGGAAGTTGTGGTAGAAATCTTACTTTTATTATCTTTATTAATAAAACCAATCACACCATCAACCATGTGAGATTTAGTAGGAGGTGTTAGGTTTGGATTTTTCGATGAGAGAGGAGCGTGAGGAATCATATCGTATAATTTTCCAGTATGAGAATATACCAAACCAATATACTAGGAAAAACTAATGGCTTCTTCCTCACTAACTACTCCTACCATAGAAACATCTCAAGTGATGGGTCCTAGATGATATGTAGTGAACCATTCAGCTAACAATTGATCTGGAATGTGAGCTTTGATTAATCATATTTGTCATCTCCACTCATGAATGTGATCAGAAATATGAGTAGAGGTGTTTTGTCGAAGTGAAGTTAAAATTTTAGTACTTGTTTCATAGCGAATAGGTAGTTGAAAATGTGTGAGGAAGGCCATGGCTAATGAATTAAAGTCACAGAAAAATCCTCCAGGTAATTCAATATACCACTTAGTTGTGGTCCCCGTAAGATTTCTTTGGAAAATACTTAAGCATATAGAATCATCCATCATTAAGTTTGATGAGCACCAAAGATGGAAAGCCATAACATGATTATTAGGATCATCTCCCAATTTACCATCGAACTTCAGAATATATGAGGGTAAATTGGCAGGAATAACTGGCCAAAAAGGAGAGTGTGAATTGGGATCATTCATTAATCGATACAAGTCTGGTAAATCCAAAGTGGCTAGAAATGGAAATTTCCAGTTAACTTCAGGATACTGGTAACTTTGAGGAGGAAGTCCTATAGGAATACTAGTAGGACCATAAGCAGCTTGTAAAGGTGCATTATATATTGATCTTGTTGCAGGCTGTTGTTGGGGTTTTGAGACATATAAGTAGGGTTAAATTGTTGATTAGGAATCCCTCCTTAAGGATGAATACCCATTTGACCAGGTTGACTCCATGTAGGGTTCATAGTTCCTGGGAAAGGTTTCTCGGGATTAAGATATGGGAAATTGGGGTTAGAGGGTCTAGCTTGGGTAGTTCTGAGAAAAAAATTCACATGATTGAGACATGGGAAAACAAGGTTAGAGGGACCTGCATGATGGGTTCCTCCACCTGACGGGCCTGCCAAGGTATCTTTCCCCCCCAGGCTGATGTTGTGTTCCAATATTCCAAGATGGTCCTATAACCTATGATCTAGTAAAAGGTTGACCCATAACAAGGTTTTTTACTCCAGCTAAAGGTTTCCCCCCAATCAGATATTGTGCCCCAACAAAAAACTGAGATTCATAAGGATGTTGAACACTTGGTCCTTCAGTAGGGTTCAATACTCCTAGTGAAATTAGGTAGGAATAGGAATTCCTCCACTAATAGCATTATATCAGAGAGAAAGTGATTGACCTTCTCTAGGAAGAAGTGGTGTTCCAATGAGATTATAAGGTGTCGAAGAGATACTATCTTGAAAAGGTAGAGTTTGTGTAATTGTCATAGTGTTATTCAATTGACAAGGAAGGACAAGACATGTCCCACTTGATACTTGACCTGAGATAGAAATAGTATTACTTATTTTTCCCATAGGATGACCAAGAGAAAGGTTTGAGGATGTGGTGACTATACTAGTAACAACAGGTCTAAGTGGTGTAGTAAAAGATGGTTGATTGATACCCAATCTATCAAAAATATCACAACCCAAGGGAGTTCACCATAAAGGAAGAAATAGAGTTATACCTAGATCTAATATGACAGAGGTTTGAACAGGGGTTGTAAATCCTTCACTTTGATTAGGTTGTCCTGATTCCATATTTTCTTCTTCAAATGGCCTCGACAGTAATCTAGGATAATCTTCAGTTACAATTTCTCCTAAATAATTTACTCAGACTAAAATTGGACCAAGGGAATTAGTTAATGGAGGGTTTTTAGGATGGATAAAACCTTTCTGGAAACTTGTGATAACTCCCTCAGAATTTCCAATCAAAGGAGTCGCAACATTCCCAGTGTCAGAGTAATTTTCTTCGTCAACAATATCTCCACGAGAAGTAACTTATGGTGAATGGGGAGGTATTGGTTGATAATCTTCGAGATAAAATCCTTGCATCCTACATGATTGAAAAAGATCGTCATCAACCATAGTAAAAAGGATAGAAAATTTAAATCCCACTACAGAAAACAAACAACATTCGGCTAACAAACTAGGAAGAAAACCATGCAAACAAAACTTTTCATAGTGAACGCACTAGTTGGTGATGAAATACAACGTCATGAGAGAAATGTAAAAATGGTTGGGATAGAGAGGGTGGATCAGTTATGTTGGCGATCTGCTTAACAGACTTACACCCTAGTGCAAGTTCCCACACAGAAGAATCATGAATTACCTTATAAGGAGCTTGATTGAGTTTGACCAATGTTTGACTCAGGTACAACAAAGACTTTCCCCTACATCATCACCTTGTGTAGGAGCCCTAAATATTATGGCCTCTAAAGTTACCACTTACAAAACCCAAGCCTAGGGAAACAATTGTCAGTCAGGTATACACGCAAGAGCAAGGTTGAAACCTGAAATCCCCTTTAGATGTGCCTCAGACTGAGGTAAGACCTCCCAAGTGTCTAACGACATTGTTTGTAATACTTATAGACCACTCCACCAATACCAATGAAGTGTGGTTAGTTACTCCACTGGTCCCAATGTGACCTCATGATTTACCCTTGTGTGAGAAGGGTTTCCCAAGACATGGATGAGGCAATTGGATTTGTCTCCCTAGGACAAGCTATGATGTTTGTTTGATAGGTTTTGAGAGTTGTCCTCACAACCTATTCCAAATCTCTGCACCTAATATAATGTTGGTGTGCTACTAGATAAAAAAATATCAAATGAATTTTATTAGTGCTTAGTTTTAAGGGTTGTTGGTTTACTCAAAAAGATGTGGAAGTGAAACTGATGATGTTTAACCTTGACTCAAAATATCATGCAATAAGATATGAAATGCAATTTTTTGTTCGATGAATCCTAGCTACATGAGAGAGAGAAGGTACTTTTCTTTTAAAACGCAAAACTCAAAATGCAATTATTTTCAAGAAAGATCCCAATATTTTCACAAAAAAATCAATGACTTAATGATTCTAATTCATCCTAAATGCATAATTTTTTTCCTCTTTATTTAAAAATGCAAATGAATGCAATTCTACTTAAGTTATTTCTTTTTCAATTAACATGAAAATTTGTAACGAAAGAAACAAAACATGCTTCAAGGGAAAATATGTATCCACAACTCAAGACATAACAAAAAGATACAACAAAAATTGCCATAGTGATATTCCAAAACTACAAAGATATTCCAAATGCAAAGAAAAAGATAGAAAATCTTAACTTTTTTTTAAAACAAAATCCTTAATACAAAAGATAAGAGAAAACCATTCAATAAAATACTTGACAAGAGAAATTAAGAGCCAGCTGAGAGACACTCAAACACTAGGATAAGAAATTATACTTTTTTTAGATATAAGAAAAAAATTACTAAAGAAAAAGCCAAGCAATAATGAATAAATTGAAACAATGATAAAAAAACAAGCTCTAAGACTACTAAGAAGATTGTAAAGAAAACCCAATATTTACAGCAAAGGTCAGACCTAAGACCTGGGCAGGAAAAATTCAAATAAAATTGCATTTTCCAAGAAGTGTCACAGGATACTATGACACACAGAGCGACAATCTAGAGTGTCACAAAATCCAAACTATGCACAGTGCAACAATGTTGCATTGGTTCTGAAAGGTAGGGTGCAAAAATCAAGAAAATCTTGGAAAAAAAAAACTAAAGAATATTTCCAGTGAATTTCATAGTTGACTAATCACACAATGTCAGGTGAAGACTTAGATATATAAAAAAATTCAAGGTAGCAAGACTAAGAGAACAAATCTAAAGGAAATGTCCCCAGTGGAGTCACCAATTTTGTTATCGGAAAAATCAGTCTATGTAGGCACAGACTGATCTCCCTAGACTCAGAAACCATGACTAGAACAAATCATGACATAACATATAACTTTCCTTAGGTTTATGTAATAAAAAATACTAGCTAGAAAGAGCTCATACCTTTTAATCGACGTTTTTCCTCGCTAGTCACAGTTTCCAACTCTGTCCTGAGACTTGTGAATGATAACCTACAATAAGACACAAGCCAACAAGAGTGAAAGAAACAATAGTATATTTTGATGAAACCTATGCAAATGATCAAGGAGAAATACAACAAATATATTCAAACATAAACAACCTTTGTGGGAAAGAAACTATTTTTTTGTATTAACAATAATGAAAAGAGAGCACAACCAAATCCTTGATGTTGTGAACCTCCTTCCAACAAGTTCATTGCTCCAATACCCACAATGCATCCGTGAAATTCATCACCATCAACTGGATCCTTTATTTAATATTGAATCCCTCAAATCCAAAGAATAACTAACAATCTTTTGGAAACCAGAAGCAAAGCTATCAATCATTATTCTCCATTCACTATTAGAATTTCCTCATGAGGGAAACCTCCTTTTATAGATTGAAGAGGAAAATGGTGAGGAGATTGGGATGAGAGGTTAGGATCCCCTTAGATCAAGAGTACGGGTGAGATCCAAACCGATCAAAGGACACCTCATCTCACATCTTCTCTTCTAGAATCTTCTCGAATTTCATTGTTTTCTCCTCTTTTGAGCAATGTCACACCCTGCAATTGAGAAACCTGAGACAATGTCGCACCCTGCATCGGTACAACATGAAAAACTTGAGGGTGTCACACCCTAAAATTATTCAATATGCAACACTCCCTTAAACTAAGGCTTTAAAGGCCCTAATAACATGTTTAAACCCTTTTGCATACTTGCCTTCTCTCAAAGTAAGGTTCTTTGATGCAGGAGCATCGTAAGTAGTCAAGCGAGTGTGAAGGGGAAGACCGTTGGAAAGCGCAACACACATTTTTTGCATTTTGGAATGTTTTTGAAATATTAATGTAATAGCTAGAAGGCATACCTTTCATTTATATTTTGGAGGATGTAAACAGATCATGAACGATTTGCTCTCATTTGTCGATGTAAAAGGCATTTATGCCCAGTTAATGAAAGTAGGTAGATTTAAATTCCAGATTAGACAGTTTAGGAGCATAGGAGGGAAAACCCACTATAGACACCCTTACCTTTATATCATTGTAACATTAGAGAACATTGTAGCATTGAGCATAGAGAGGAAAGAGAGAGTTGTAGCAGAGAGTTGTAGAGAAGAATCCATGTACAGAAGTTATGAATTAATATATGAAGCTTTGATTCAGATTCATGGTGTTATGATGCTTCCTGTGTATACATGTTGAATGGTATGCTTGTTTTTACACATAAAAAATACTCACTTTGATAGTGTCACAAGTGTCGTCGTTACAAAGGTCGCAAGTGTCGCATTTTGCTCACAAGGTCGCAAGTGTCGCATGTTGTTCACAAGTTTCGCAAGTGTCAAAGAAAGCATGCTTCCATGATGCCTATGTCATGCCTATAACGACATGAGAAGGACACTTGAAACACCTCAAACATTTGATTTGGAAGAGGAGAAATGAGTCAGCAGGCTCATGAACCTTTTGCCATATGAAAACACTAAAAAAACTAAGCTTTTGAAGGAGAGCGCTCCCCTATACCTCTTTTGGGAGCGCCGACGCTCCCCCTTACACTGTCTGGGAGTGTTATAAAGCTCCTCTGGCCCTTTTGAGGGAGTGCTATGGATTTTGAGAGAGATGGAGCCCCCCTAAAGCCTACAATGCTACAATGCTCTGATGGTCCTTTTGAGGGAGTGCTACCTATTCTGGGCAGTAGTTAAGTTGTTGAGATGAATGGGGGAAGGATCCTTTCATTCTTGGAAGGCAGTTGGATTCAAATCCCTAGTCCATCCATCATCTTAGGGCAGATCCTTAACTGAAGGAGGAAAATCCTCAACTTCCCCAAGGATATCTCAAGTTGTTGAGCCTCTCCAAGGCTATATAAGCAAGCTTTCTAATGGTGAAAGAGGACTGGAAAAGGAGAATCACACCAAACTTATGATCTTATAAGTGGTGTTGGAACAGAGATATTTTGGAAGAAAGATACCTATGATCTCATAGGGATAAATCGGTGAAGAAATTATCATTCAGATCGTGGATCTTTTGAGCAAGGGTTAGATAATGAGGACTTGACGAAGCTGTTGTAATTCATCTATGGCTGTAAGCAATGTTTTTTCCTCATTAATATAATTTGCTTGGCCTATTTATTTCTAATTAGTTTTCAATCTCACATGAATTTGTCTCTTTAGTAGATAGACCTATTTTGGACTAATCTTGATAGAGTAGGAATTGGTCGTACTTTGTTTGTCTACAGGGCTTATCGAGGAGTGAAAGATCGGAGCTCAACTCGAAGCATGCAGGGACAAACATTGATAAAAAGCTACTTCTGTTCTCCTTCCTCCTCATGCATTAGTTTGTATAGATTTGAAAGGAAGTCAGTGTCCACGTTAACCACTTTCTGTCCTAGAGTTAAGAGTCTATCTCTTTGAGGCAATCTACCTGTCCGTAGGGAGATTTTCCTACAACAGAAACTAGCAACTCCACTGGGGAGATTCGAATCGAAACTTTTGGTTTTGATTTTTCCTCATAGAAATTGTCTTACCTGATTGTTTTCCAACCTTGTTCACCCCATTTATCTGATTGCACTTGTTGATTCACTCTTCACTCCATCACACTCAGCTTGTTTGTCAAAATGTGACTAAATTTTAAGGTTTTTGGACATTTTCGTGAGTTTTTGGGCACCAGCACTCCCCTTCCTTGTTAGCAGGGTGCCAACACTCCCTTAAAGTGTTGGACAGAGCTTTATAACTCTCTAGTGGCCCTTATACCAGAGCGCCAACCCCTTTTTTCCCAAAATCTCTTCAAAAATTGCAATTTTTGAAGGTCCAAACCCTGTTTTCTCACTTGCTGGGATGCTTTGTGATTCAATGATTCTTCCTTTGACCTTTGACATGCTTCCTCCTGAGAAGTAAACACCTTATTGTTCAGATTTTATGCCCTTCTTTATTTTTTTGAGTTTTTGTTGTTGAGAGCTTGAAATCAATCCCCTGCTTTCTTCTCTCCTATCCGACTGAGCGGGAACTCTAGTGAAGGACATTAGAAGTCTGTGCCTCTTCTCATTTGGTTCTTTGAGGTCATCTAATCCAATTTCTTTCTCCTTCCTTTTGCATTTTTTATTTTCTTTCTCTTGTTTGATTGCAAAAGGGTGTGTTGTTTGTGCAAAATCTTCATTTTCTTGTTTGAATCTCCTTGATCTGAAAGGGTAGTTGGTAGGACAAGCTTTTTCATTGAATTGATCATCGTTCGCATGGAAATGACAAAAGTACATATTAATGATTAGTTTGCATATTAGTTTGCATTTCTGAAATGTTGTAGCATCATATTGGATTTGATTAAGAAGAAAATGTGTTTGAGGACATTCCTTATCCAGTGTTTGATAGTGAAACGACTCTTCCTCTTTCCCTTAAATAGGTATTCATTGAAAATAAACGATTTCTTATCATATTTCATGCATATTTTTTGGAATTGAGTCATCATTCCATCAGTCTCACTTTCGTACACCCTCTGAGTAAATAACAACCATTAAAATCAATGCTTAACTAAAATTTATCATACTTTTTACATCTTTGTTAGCAAACCTACATTAGTTTAAGGTGTAGGGATTTGGAATATGTTGAAAGGATAACTTTCCAAAGCTATCAAACAAACTTAGTATCTTTTGGTAGGGAGAGTTAAATCCAATTGTCATATTAGTCTGCTTGGGATCCCCCTCTCACATAGGGGTTACGCACGAGGTCGCATTCAGGTGAGTTATGAAGATTATCCCTCCGTGGTTCAACTGTTTGTAGTGGTCGGATCATATATTGGGGGTCACTGGAAGGTATACCCACAATGTTGAGTGGAAGCCTTTAAATTTGATTTTGGACTTGTTATCCTGCCCATACGTTCCGACTGGACTGTCGACTATACCCGCCCAAGGGATGACTACGAGTTGGTGACCTTAGTAGCCACAATCTTTAGGGTCTCACCAGGAATGATTTTAAGGATGGAAATTTATTTTAAAATATAGAAACCTTGGAGAATCTTACTAATCCTTCATATGCCAACTATAAATCTTTCGCGATATTTTTGTAAAAATATTCAAATTTTTAAGGATTTTATATAGTTTTTATAAAATTTTGGCGATTTTAAGGTAAAATAATTTTATCCTATAGAATTTGGGTGAATCATTTTTAAAATAGCGAATCTCATTTTTGGAAAAACCATGGAAAATTAGCCCATGAGCGAAATTTAGCCCCTAAAATCATCTATGGGTCTCACACAAGGTGATGGTGAAGGGAAGTCTCATTGTACCTCGAACAGACGTTGGTCAAACTCACTCGGGCTCCTTGGAGGGTAAATCCACAATTACTGCGTGGAAGCCTGCACCAAGGTATAAGTCTGTGAAGCAGGTCGCCAACGTAATTGATCCACCTGCTCTATCCTCGCCCCTTCCTATTTTGATCTCACGATGTTGGATTTCATCACCAACTAGTGGTTTCATCGTAGGAAGGTTTGTTTGATTGATTGCTTATTAGATTCGTAGCGTGTGTTGTTTTTTTTACTTAGTGGAACTTAGGTCAAGTCAATGATAATGGCATCGAATCCTGGGAGTACCAATGGAGGAACCCCTTCTTCTAAGGAACCTTATACCTTTCCTTCATTTGGAAACTTTGGTCCTCCATATGTTGCCACACTGAGTCTTCCAGGACTCACCATCGGATTACCAGTTTGGTTCTTCCCCACACCAGTGATCCCAAATCCTCCCAATGTTTCAACTACACCTAATACTTTAAATGTTGGTACACCACCCACACATCAATCTCATGTCGACTTTTTGCCTTCTTCGTACATCAAGTCTCCTTCCATTTCTCCTTCTTCGCCTAGTGAAAGCTCTAAAGCAAGTAGCTAGGTTGATCAGAAGAATAAGAAACGGAAAGAGAAGAAGAAGAAGAAGAACCCAAAAAGGACCAAGACCCCAAAAACATCAGATGTTGGCTCTAAGCAACCAGTTACTGTTAATAGTACTAGGAGTGTTGATGAGGTCAACAAGATTAAAGTGAAGAATCCAAACCCCAAATTCCCTTCCAGCCTTTGTAAGGGTGACCACTTTCTGAGAGATTTCCCCGGTCTTACCCAGGTCTTAGAAATGTGGTCCTCCACATCATCGGTCGTTGTCGGTCATGTCGATGATACCCCATCAACTAGTGATGTTCAGGTTGGTAAGAAGAAGCAAACTGTCAAGTTCCCTTGCATGTTATGTAAAGGTAATCATTACTCTCACCTTTGTCCTCGTATGGACGAGGCTTCTTTTCTTTTGGAAAAACATCAACTTCCAAAAGGTTATCGTAATCTTTCCTCTGACCCATCATTGGTTGATGGACTGGTCAATCCGGTTCCATCCCTGGTCAGTCCAGTTGATCAGGTGGTCAATCTAGTTTCCTCCTCGATTGAACCACAAACCCAAGTAGTTGATCCAGTTCCATCATCGATCATCCCCGCTCTTCATCAAAAGAGTGACACTAAAGTGGTCGATCTGTTGTCATCCTCGGTCGATCCCACTCTCCCGTTAGAGAGTGACACCAAAGCAGTCGATCTGTTTCCACCCGTCGACCCCATTCTTCCCTTGGAGAATGAAAATCAAGTGGTCGATCCAGTTTCGCCATCGGTCGATCCCACTCCTCCTTTGATGAGTGCCAAAGTGACTGATCCAGTCCCTTCCTCGGTCAATCCCACTCTTCCTCTGAAGAGTGCCAAAGTGGTCGATCTACTTTCACCATCAATCAATCCCATTCCTCCATTGAGGAATGTCAAAGTGACTGATCCAGTCCCTTCCTCGATCAGTCCCACTCTTCCTGTGAAGAGTTCCAAAGTGGTCTATCCAAGTCCACCATTGGTTGATCCGATCCAATCATCGGTCGATCCTACTCTCCTTCTAGAGAGTAAACCCGATACTGCCCATGTTTTTATTGTTAATACTGACTCTACCGTACCAGGGGGCATTCCTCTTTCTCCTACGAAACCCCCTCCAAGTACTGAATCCATCCTTTTTGATTGGGGTGTGCTAACTGTACCTCGTCTTCCCTCCCACATTCCTTTCCAGATTACATTACAGGTTCGTGGTCGGCACGTTCCTCAAATGCTGATAGATGAAGGTGCATCCATTAGTAATTTGTCTTTTGTTGCTTGGTATGCTTTGGGTTGTCCGCAGCTTGCGTCGGTTACACAGAATTTGTTAACTTTTAACAGAAGAACTAGTCAACCTTTAGGGATCCTTCCTCAGTTTCCTGTAACTTTGGGAGGGAAAATTGTCTTTATCAATGTCATGGTAGTCCGAGACCCCTTGGATTTCACTTTACTCCTTGGGCGGGATTATGTCTATTCCATGAAAGCTATTGTATCCACTCTTTTCTGTGTGATATCTTTCCCTCACAATGGAAGAATTGTGACTATTGATTAACTTTCATTCATTGGCCCCGAATGGGTTACCTCCCTAAGTGGTTCTTACATGCAGACAGTATCACCCCCGTCGCATGTCAATTATGTGGCGTTGTCTCCCATGCTTTCAACTTTCGACGATTTGGATGCGGTAGTGGACATGGTGATTTCTTCGGTAGGATTATTGGAGCCTGATCTCCTTACTCCTGTCACAACCCTCGACATGTGTCCCTTCTTAAGTTATTATCTTCCATCCAGCGAAGATCTCTTAGAAGCCATGACTGAGTTTTGTTCCTTGACATGGTATCCTTCCAGAGCATTATCCTCTTGGAAGCCATGATCAAGAAGCAACCACGAGCATAGTTTCTCTTCTCTATGGCAAGCTCATTAAAAAATGAAACAGAGGTCCTAAGCATAGTTATTTTTCTGTTTCAAGATCATTAAAAAATGAAACAGTCCCCTCTCTTGAACCTTCTTTTCATCCACCCTTATCCTTTTTCTCATATACTAGAGAAATTGATGACGACCTTAGAGGCGGTGACTGAATCGAATCTTGGGGGGCATGACTCCAGCCTTTGATGATCTTTCTGGAGTTAAGACACTAGCTTTCAAGTTGGGGGCATACCGAGCTTAGTATTTGTTCTTTCTCGTGCTCGTAAATACATGAGAATGCATCCAGGTAGACTTTTATCTCTTTTTCGGACCTGTATGGATACAGGGAAAAGGAACCCCCTGGAGTCTTCTTTAAGCTCTTTTCAGACTCTCTAAACATGAAAAGATTGTCAAGTGATCTTACTTCCTTTCCCACTCGTTAAATAGTTTGAAAGGGCGTCTTTCGAGTGATAATTTATCTCTTTTTCGGCTTCGCGAGACTAACATTACGAAAAAGGACAACACTAGAGTCATCTTTAAGTCCTTTTCAAACTCTCTAAACATGAAAATGTTAACGAGTGACCTTGTTCTCTTCACGCTCGTTAAAGTATTTGAAGAAAACGTCTGTTGAGTGATAGTTTATCTCTTTTTCGGTCTCTTCAGACTACTGTACGAAAAAGGAACTGAGAGAGTTCTCTTTTAAGTGTTTTTCCAGACTCTATAATCATGAAAAACCTTCAGTTTTCTGTCTTTGGACTCATTAAAACAAACATCGACAGGCCCATATGGGACCGAACCCTTACTTCTTCCAGTTCATTAAACAAAGGAAGAGGAACTTACTGAAGGTGAGTTATATCGAGCATGTGTTACCCTCCTCGAGCTCGTTAAATTAAAAAAGAGGTACTCGTCTATCTAGATGGGGGAAAATTTGAAATAAGCATGCCAAGTAGTCTCTTGATAACATTACCAAGTAATTCTTAGAGTTGCCCTTGAACACGACACTTTGTATTTTGCACGCATTATAATCTGTTGAACCTCTGCACTGAGCCAATCCTTTGAATTTTTTTCACTCCTCTGGGTCACCTGACGTAAGTCGTAGCATCCACTACATCATCAAGTTTTGGTCCATGTCATGTTTCTGCTATTGTGCCTCAGTGTTCAAGGGAAGTATCCACCTCTAGATTCAGCCATCCCAAATATCTTATCTCAAAACCCATGTCAGTCCATGTCCATTTGATCTACCAATTACATCTTTATATCTGTTTCGTGTCATTGATGGGGGATACATCAAGGCCCTCCTTCGACAAGCTTATTCTTGTCGACCTCAGCACATTATCCAGGAATTAGGCTTAGAAACCAGTTAGTACTTTGGGACCTACATGCCTCAATGGTAGGCCTCCTCACATTCGACAGTGGGTTTACATCATTGACCTCTGATCGGATGATTCCACGAATGTTCGACTCTAGCTCATCCATTAAGATTCGTTGGAATGTACTAGGGTACCTTGGGAATCATTGACATTAATGGTGATCTCCCTTGTGCTTGTTAACGGTTTACATCATTGATCGGTAATCAAGTGGTTTCTGCCATGTTCGACATCAGGACATCTATTCACATGGTTAGATTCGTACTACATCAGGATCGGTAAGAAGACCTTGGGTTGAGTGATCACTTTGATATGTCATTTTCCCAGGTTGCGAAGGAGTTTCTCTTTAACAATGACACATATATTATTATATAGATCCACTTTGTATTGGTCATGGCTATGTCTTGTCATATCGTAGATCCACTGTGTATTCTTCATGGCTACGATTAGTTCAGGTCATCAGAGTATAGATCCACACTGTATCATCAGTGGCTATACCTTTTTATCAATACAATTATGGATCCGCAGTGTATTTTATGGCGGCCATATATTGCAAGTCTTGATCACCCAAGCATAGGTATGCATGCCTTGGGTTTGAAACATGTCATAATATTTGTTGGATGTTTGTGTGCAGCTTTTGTCAGGTTCTCTGTGTCTATACCCTTGCTTGAAAGTCTACAAAGCATTTCAGTTATCAGTTCGTCTTCTAACTTCATACTTTGGGGGGCAATCTGTTACACATAAAAAATACTCACTTTCATAGTGTTGCAAGTGTCGTCATTACAAAGTTCGCAAGTGTCGCATTTTGCTCACAAGATCGCAAGTGTCGCATGTTTCTCACAAGTGTCGCAAGTGTCAAAGAAAGTATGCTACCATGATGCCTATGTCATGCCTATAACGACATGAGAAGGACACTTGAAACACCTCAAACATTTGATTTGGAAGAGGAGAAATGAGTCAGCAGGCTTATGAACCTTTTTCCATATGAAAACACTCAAAAAACTAAGCTTTTGAAGGAGAGTGCTCCCCTATACCTCTTCTGGGAGCGTCGGCGCTCCCCCTTACACTGTCTGGGAGCATTATAAATCTCCTCTGGCCCTTTTGAGGGAGCTCTATGGATTTTGAGAGCACTGGCGCCCCCCTAAAGCCTACTAGGGAGCGCTACAATGCTCTGATGGTCCTTTTGAGGGAGCGCTACCTATTCTGGGTAGTAGTTAAGTTGTTGAGATGAATGGGGGAAGGATCCTTTCATTCTTGGAAGGCAGTTGGATTCGAATCCCTAGTCCAGCCATGATCTTAGGGCATATCCTTAACTGAAGGAGGAAAATCCTCAACTTCCCCAAGGATATCTCAAGTTGTTGAGCCTCTCCAAGGCTATATAAGCAAGCTTTCTAATGGTGAAAGAGGACTGGAAAAGGAGAATCACACCAAACTTATGATCTTATAAGTGGTGTTGGAACAGAGATATTTTGGAAGCAAGAGACCTATGATCTCATAGGGAGTAATCGGTGAAGCAATCATCATTCATATCGTGGATCTTTTGAGCAAGGGTTAGACAAGGAGGACTTGACGAAGCTATTGCAATTCATCTATGGTTGTAAGCAATGTTTTGTCCTCATTAATATAATTTTCTTGGCCTGTTTCTTTCTAATTCATTTTCAATCTCACATGAATTTGTCTCTTTAGTAGATAGAACTATTTCGGACTAATCTTGATAGAGTAGGAAGTGGTCGTACTTTGTTTGTCTACAGGGCTTATCAAGGAGCGAAATATCAGAGCTCAACTCGGAGCGTGCAGGGACAAACGTCGATAAAAAGGTACTTTTTTTCTCCTTCCTCCTCATGCATTAGTTTGTATAGATTTGAAAGGAATTCAGTGTCCACGTTAAGCACTTTCTATCTTAGAGTTAAGAGTCTAGCTCTTTGAGGCAATCTACCTATCCATAGGGAGATTTTCCTACAATACTTATGGTTGTTTATTCTCTCTGTTATGCATTTGCTTTAATATTGTGTGAATGTAGGATTTCATGTTGAATGTTTGAAGTTTGAGAGAGAGAGAATGAGTTTCAATTGTTTCTCTTCCTAAGTGAGAAGTTCCTGTAAGGAGTGCAGTGAAATCATCTGCAAGGAGTGCATTGACGGAGGTTCAAAGTTTATCTCTGAAAGCTCAGGAGAGATACCATTGTTCTCATTCCCACAGAAGTCCAAGTGAAGCACAGAAGCCGTGCAAGGTGTGTGCAGGCTGGTTGAAATCTTAGAACTTAGCAACCAAGAGAAGAGTTGAAGGACTGTTGCTACTGCAGGGAGTGCACAAAGTCAAGAAGGTCGAATACTTAGAAGTATTTGGTAGATTTCCGCAAGGAGTGCGTGCAGGAGTTCTTTCAAGGTCAGAAGTGATCAAGGAAAGATAAGTAGGGTTAACACCTTTGAAAGTGTTAAGAGAGAGACATAGTGAAGTCGTTTTACAGAAGTAAAGTCCAGAAGTGAAGGAACATTTTTTCAATTCGCTGAAGCTGTCAAGGAGCAACGAGCAGTCAAAATTATCAGTGGGAAATTCCTGAAATCATGAGGACTGTAGGATCCAAGGAAGTTGCAGGGTGGTTAGAGGCAGGCGAGATTATCACTCTAGGATCCAGAATCAACGTGGACTATTGATCGTGATTTTCACAAGCCGTCAGATCATTTCGGTATTTTGGGGATCCTAACAACAAGGAGTTGAACACAGTGGAGTGGAAGTTCTGAAATCGTGAGTGGTGATAGGAATTGGCGTGGAGTTTCGGAATTTCGTCACTTCGGGTGTCGGGAGATGGAGGAGACAGTGCTTTGGGAGCGAGAGTTATGAAAACTCGGAAGAGTGATAGGTGGCAGGAGTCTACATCAAAGGTAGAAAACCGCAAGGACTACAGGTGGTGTGTCTTTTTCAAGTGGTGGAGTCAAACCTTGTGGAACGTTTCAGGGTTCGGAGGTCGAAGGACAGAGAGCCTTGCATCTAGATTTGTGAAATCGCGAAGTCCAAAATCTCGATGAGGTGAGAAGCCCGTTGGGAAACCAACCTTTGTTGAGTGCTTCGGAGTTCAGAAATTCGGGTTTTGGAGGTTGCAGATATATGAACCCTCAACATCAGGGATCGCGGAATCGCAAAACCCGAAGTCTCGAAGTTGCGAAGGGCACGATCCAATTTCGAGTAAGGAGGTTTGGGTTGATGCTTCGTGTTTGATCGCATGAGCACACTCATAAGGACCTGTGGATACATTGTTGTGGGTGAAAGGTATTTCCCGAGGGGAAACCAAAGAGTCAATCAGACTCAAAGGGCATATTTAGAGCGATCCTGTGCAGACCTCGACCCAAGGGTTTGGGGGTCTACACCATTCTTCTTCAGATATCATAGCTTGTATGCTTTGGATGATAGAGAATAAGTGAACATCGTTAGTTGGAGAAAAATATTGTGTAACAGGGGGAACTTTGGAGACTTATGCACAATTGTTATATATGTGAGGAAATATTTTTTCTACTCAACCTTCAAAATCTTTCCAAACTTCTAATGCCCATTTTGTTGCAATGGACATTTTTTTCATCTGGATGATATAGTCCAACTTTTCATAGATGGAGGCATCATGTACTGTAGCTAGATCATGATTATACTTCTCCTGCATATACCAAACTTGTCTATGCACCTAGATATGATTTGAAGCATTGGTGGCCTCGAGATGTGTGTTTCATCCCTCTTGGAACCATTGGTGCTCCTGCACCAACAAGTTAGCTTCGATTATATGCTCTTCTTAAAGTTCTGTTGTTATAGAATCCCATTTCCATGTATCTATTGTTGATCCTCTCTAACTTTCAAGTTCTGCAATAAGAGATCATCATCCACATTATTTAATTTTTCATCTATCTTGGTACTTTTTGGGTGGAAAAATTGGAGGAATTGGCTTGTGGGGCCTATTTTACTGACGGGTCCTAGTTTGGAGATTTGGGGTTTGAAACCTTCCCGTAATGTCCCCATTTTTGGATTCCCTTCCTCTGCAATTGTACATGACTTTATGGGTTTAGTTCAGCCTAACCAAAGGGGTAATTTGAGGTTAACATTGAGTTTGAGGTGGTTTGGAGGAGTTATATGATTCTTCCAGAGGTCCTCTTATCATCTTTCATCATTGGGATCATCCCTGCATAGTCATATTTTGATTTTGTGCATTTCGATCGTTCCCGTAATTTCAGAGTATTAATGGGAATTATTTAATGGATTGCACTAAGGTTATCATTTTAATCATTTATCTAAGAGGGGTACCTTGGTGTAATAGCTCGTTGGAACTGGGATGAAGATCTCTAAATGGTGGAGAGGATAAAAAGTGACTTTCAATGCCCAAAAATTCTTTAAAGTCAAATAAATCAATTTCTAGAGTAAAAGGGTTAATAAATTAACAAAGTGATTTTACTAAAGTTAAATTAAAAAGTCACTAAGTGTAAAAGGGTAAAAGGGTCAGCAAAAGGGTGAACGAGGAAATAAAATAAGAATGAGGGTGCCCTCTTTCATTATGCATGGTTATTTTCTAAAAACGAAATTGAGAGAGCTCTTGTGGCTTTGGCTCTTGGGATGAAAAACCCTAGAGAAGAAGATTGGATTTAGTGGTGATATTATCCACCCTAGATAATCATCGAGGGACTATCACTAAGATATTATCACTATGCTTCATTGTGACATAGTTTTATCATTTGGGTAGCTGAGTTTTCTCTTGTTGAGGTCGATTTATATTTCCATAGCTCATTTTGGTTATGTGTGTTGATTTTATCATGAAGGGAGGAAAAATGTTGTGAGCAGGTCGGGTTTCATAGGTGTTGGGTCGAATCTTTGCATTGGGGGCCAAGTTACTCATTTTTGGGGTCGATACACCCTTGCTAGGTGAGTTATATCAGTGTTGGGAAACGTTTAGTGTAGAGGGGTCTTCTCTCTTGCTATTGAGGGTGAAATCATCCTTGTTGGGTGAGTTCTTCCCTTGCTAGATGAATTTCCTTTATAGTGAGGTGATATCCTTTGGTCTGGGTTTATTTCCTTCCAAATATTTCAAGCTCTTACTTTGTGCAAACTAGATTTGTTAGTGGAGAATCCAAACACTTATGGAGGGGCCAATTTGAATTGTTTGAGGTTGATTTTTTTATGTAAAGGGGTGTATTCCCTTGGTCGGTAACCATGTGGTCCTATAGAGACCATCATTATCATTGTTGGCAGTTGAAAAGAGGATGTTCTATCCCTAACAACAACCTACAACACTCTTTATTTCCTATTTTCTGAGATTGATACCAGATCTGGTTATGAGGTCAAATTTATCTTAATTTGCATCATTTATGTGGATGTAATTGCTATTGTATATGTTCAGTTTGAATTAAAAATTAAAAGATCAGTTTGGTGGAGTATTATAACAGTTATTATAACTACTTCTATTGTATTTGTACTGTTACATTAAATGTTGCATGCAATTGTTCGACAAAAGACCTATATCACTAAACAAAGAAAGAAAAATAAATAAAAAACTTTAGTGGGGAATATTGCAGTGGTATCATAGTGTGTTTTCTTCCTAGCCTGAGGGGTAAACCACAAAGCATATTCTCATATTGTTTTGGTACACTCGTGGCTTAGGAAGATGGGAATAGATCAAGAGTTCATGGAAGAATTTCTGTAAGCCTGTCAGGAGTATCAAAGGAATCTAAAAATATTTTTAGAGCACCATGAGTGTTTGAAGCCATACTTACCAGTTGGGGAGAAGAAGAAGAAAAACGGATTAAAATATGAGGTAGTTGGTGAAGCAAAGACATCACTTCATAAGGAATATTTGACAAAACCTCAAGTTGACTTTTTGGATGTGCATGATGAGGGTGTATTAGCACCCAAATACGATGAGGATTTGGTATTGGATGATTTGACCTTGGATGTTGATATAACTTCTACAGAGTCCTGCATGAGGGATAATGAACAGGAAGTTGTGAATATTACACGTGAACTTCATATGGAGTTAAGTTTGGAACCTTCTTCATCATTTCAATCATCTATGCAAGTCAAGACACATGAGGATGGTAGTGGTACTTATGGTTTAATGGAGGAGAATATTTTGATGGTAAAGCATGAGGAGCATTCAAATTTTCATGCGTTAGAAGAGATATGTGGCTTCGAGACTTCTGATTATACACATAGTATACATCTTGGAGATCATGGGCTACTTATTTTGGGGAGCCCACTGATGGCTCAAGTCATAACTGTAGATGGGGGATTTGAGAATATACCTTGTGTACCAACCATTAGGGAGGTATGTGCACCCAATTATTATGGGAATGGATATATTGAGGACGTGGAAACAACTCTATGGAATTGTGGGGTGATTCCTTCAAAGAGAATTCTTGACAGGGACTTTGAGCATACCATTGATTTTGGGTTGTCCAGGGGTGAGGAACTGATAGATGAGCTTTGTCGAATAACATATTCATCAAATATTGATATTCGATTGGGATATCACCAGACTACTTCCAAGTGTCACTATGGGCACTACGTGTTCTTGGTCATGCCATTGGGGTTGACCAATACACTTGCCACCTTTCAATCTCGCATGAAACCCATCATCACAGCACAACTATAGGGGTTTATGTTGTTGTTCTTTGATGATCTCCTCATATACAACAAGACCTGGGAGGATCATTTGAGATAGTTATATGATACACAGGAAATGATGGAGATTGTATTCAGGCATGGGATAGAGTACTCTCTAGATATTGATCTTCAATTAGGCTATCATCAAGACAAGGATAGGGAGATTGTCATGAAAGATGATTTACATTATGGCCATGTGATCAGTATGTAGGATGTACAGACACATCAGGAGGAGATCCATGACACATTGTATTAGCTCACGGTAATTCCAACTAATTGGAAGTCCCACCTTCTAGTAGAATATTCCAATGATTGGTTTTCATGCGAGTTGATGGATGGTCATATTCAAGATGGAAGGTATAGAGTGGTGGATGATATCATATACTACAGAGATAGCATATACTTATTCCCTGAGTCCACACTTAGGGAAGATATCATGAGGGTTATACATGATTCACCCTTGGTAGGGAATCCTGGGTACTTCCATACTTACGAGTAGTTCAGAGGGAGGTTCTCATGGAAGGGCCTCGAGGAAGATGTGTGGAGACATGTGAGGGAGTGAATGAATTGTCAACATAATGAGTCAGATAATACCTACCTATCAGGATTATGGTTTTCTACACTCATTTTAGGATAGAGGTGGGAGAGTGTGTAGAAAAATTTCAGTATAGTCTATCAGAAGTGCATGGAAGGGACTACAGTTTAGGAACTTCATCAAAGTATAAGGCTCCACAGTTAACAGAGTGGTTCTTTAGGGAGTTGTTTAGGCTCCATAGGTTTCCCGAGTATAGTGACCATTTCTGAGACAAAAAAACTCTTAGGAAATTTTGGAAGGAGCTATAAAGATTAGCTAGCACAAAGTTGATCAATGTAGCACAGTTGGAGTCAGTTGGTATGAGACATAGTTGACTTATAAATTGGATGTGGGTTCTAGGAACTCATGTGATTGGTCGGTTTTATTTTTGGGAAATTTTGAGAGGATAGGATGGAGATATTTCTTATTCTAATGATGATATGAGATTCAATCATAGGATTTGGTATCCAGGTGCAGATTCCAACAAGATGTTGATAGTGATTTCAGTCCAGGGGTAGACATATTTTTAGCTCTTACAAGTTATGGTGCAACCAGTTGTAGGTGATTTTTTGGATGATGTTTGGATGTTTGTAGTAGGTTGGGTGTGTTGGAGTATTAATTATTTCCCCTATGACACTTGGATATTAAGTGTCGATGATGCTTTTCCAATTGGTAGCCACATAGGCTTTTCCTAGATGTTTGATTGTAGAGATGGTTTTGTTGACATATTCTATACCATCCTGGACTTAACATTGTATGATCAACTTCATTCTATGAGAAACATGAGGGGATATGTTGAGGTTTATATGTTATGGTTGGGAATATTTTCTTTTTCACTACCTAGGATTTAGTTTGGCAGAGAAATTCCATCTTGGGACTTCACTGAGATACATTTGCAAGATACAATCCCTGATAGTGGGGGTGATTCTTCCAAGTATTATAGCTTGGGGTTCCAGGAGTGGAGGATGTGGTCTAGACATGAGGGTCAGACAGTTATGATCAGAGTGGTGCAGCGTCAACATGGTGTTTTATTCCTGAGACCAGCATGGGACCTGCGGATTACATGGTTTGACATTTTGGAAGCCGGTACATATAGGAGAGTCACTTTTTATTATCAGGAGCTCATTTCTATAGAGCATTGGATTGGATTCCTAGGAGGAATATTCTATGAGGGGTGGACTAAATATTCACATTATTTGTTTTCTCTATTGATTGGTATCCTTCAGGAGGCCTCTTGTGTTAATACATTAAAGGAAAATATTGTGAGCGATAGGTGCTCCACATCTTTTATATTGGTTTGGGACCCATGGATCACTCTCAACTTCATTTTGGTTCATCTTGTTAATCGTAGGGTTGTGATGGAATTTCTTGAGGACAAGAAATATTTGGGAAGGGAGGACTGTAATTAATGTCCCCATTTTTAGAATCCCTTACTCTACAGTTGTAGATGACCTTATGGTTTATGCCAGCCTAACCAAAGGGGTAATTTGAGGTTAATAGTGAGGTTAGATGTTTTGGAGGATTTATATGATTCTTTCATAGATCCTCTTATCATCTTTCATCATTGAGATCATTCCCATCCAGTCATATTTTGATTCTGTGCATTTCAACCATTCCCGCAATTTGGGAGTATTAATGGGAATTATTTAATGGATTGCGCTAAGGTTGTCATTTTAATAATTTATCTAAGAGAGGTACCTTGGTGTAATATCTCGTTGGAACTAGGATGAAGAGCTCTAAATGGTGGAGAGGATAAAAAGTGACTTTTCAGTTCCCAAAATTGCTTTAGAGTTAAATAAATCACTTTTTGGAGTAAACGGGTTAATAAATTAATAAAGTGATTTTACTAAAGTTAAATTAAAAATTCACTTAAGTGTAAAGGGTAAAAGGGATAGAAAAAGGGTGAACAAGGAAATAAAATAGGAATGAGGGAACCCTATCTCATTATGCATTTTTTTTTCTAAAAATAAAATTGAGAGAGCTCTTGTGGCTTTGGATCTTGGGACAAAAATCCCTAGAGAAGAATATTTGGTTCAGTGGTGAGACTATCCACCCTAGCTGATCATTGACGAATATCACTCAGATCTTCTCATCGTGCTTCATTGTGACATATTTTAATCATTTGGGCAACTGATTTTTCTCTTATTGAGGTCGATCTATATTTACAAAGCTCATTTTGGTTATGTGGGACAAGTTTATTGTGAAGGGAGGAAAGATATTGTGATCATGATGAGTTTCATAGGCGTTGGGTCAAATCCTTGCATCGAGGACCAAGTTACTCATTGTTGGGATCAATACACTCTTGTTGGGTGAGTTATATAAGTGTTGGGTAGAATTTGGTGTAGAGGGGTCATGTCTCTTTCTATTGGGGGTCAAATCATCCTTTCTCGATGATTTCTTACCTTGTTGGCTGAATTTCCTTTGTGGTGAGGTGTCATCCTTTGGTCTAGGGTTGTTTCCTTCCATAGAGGTTGAGATCTTATTGTTTGTAGACTATATTTGTTAGTGGGGAAGAAAAACACTCATGGAGGGGTCGATTTCAATGGTTTGAGGCAGATGTTTGATGTAAAGGGGTGTATTCCCTTGGCTGGTAATCACGTGGGCATGTAAATACCATTATTATCATTACTGGCAGTTGGAGAGAGGATGTTCTAGCCCCAACAACAACCTACAACACTCTTTCTTTACTATTTTCTGAGATTGATACCATATGTGGTTATGAGGTCATATTTATCTTAATTTTCATCAATTATGTGGATGTAATTGTTATTATATATGTTCAGTTTGAGTTGACAAATAAAATATTAGTTTGGTGGAGTCTTTCTTGATGTTATAACAATTAGTATAATTGTTTCTATTGTATCTGTATTGTTACATTAAATGTTGCATGCAATTGTTTGATAAAAGGCCTATATCACGAAACTAAGAAAAAATAGTGGGGAATATTACACTTCCAAAGCCATTTTGAGCCATCAAATGACATTTTATGGGGTCAAAACTTTGCAAGCATAGCTTACAACCCCTTGAATTTTTTCTATATACTAATATCCTTCCAACAGTGTGAAAATCACCTCAACTGGAGCTCGTATGTGGAAGTTGTGCCTCCTAAAAGTTAACCTACCTTGTTGACCACCATGGTATAGAGTGGATGCCACATCAAACCCATTATTCACGCATGTGGGGATATCCATGTGTGGACTTTTAATAATATTCTAGAAGGTCCAAAACCCTAACTAATTGAGGGTTGAGACATGCAAAAACCCTAACCCTATACAACTATCAGGTTATGTTAAATACTTGGATATTAGGAGGAGAAAGGGTTCCATTCTTTAGCATTGTACGTGTTCCATATTTGAGCATAACATCTAAGAGTGGTATTTTGAGAGCATAAAAAGGGAGGTAGGATATTTTGTAGCAACTGTTTGGGCTACAATGTTAAAGGAAACTCCATAGTGAGTTCCCTTTTGTTTGTACTTGCTTTTCATAATTGAAGAAAAGAGAACAGTGCATAGGCCTCACCTTCTAACTGGGTTTTCTCCCATACCAGGTTTCTCAGCATACATATTATCTTCATTTGTGTGGATGGTGTGTTCATTTTCTTATTATTTATTTCTCGTATTTTAGTTATTTTCATAAATTTGAGAAATAAGCTAGTGATAACACATATAAGATCTAAGGTAATAAACCTGCATAATAAAACAATTTCAGTATAGTACAAGATCTATTGTGACAAAATATTCCATTGGAATATCCATTATAGTTTATAGATCATCCTGGGTGAATTTTAGTCATCTTCATACATTGACAAATGGTCAACCAATTTGTGAGGACCGTTTTTGTTGGTTTTTGACCCTGATTATCTTCCTGTTTCATAGGTCTTTGTTTTCAGCTGTGCTTATACCCCATGAAGATTGTACACCCAGGAATATTGTACACCCCTCCATACAGGGGGGTTGCAGGGGGGGATTTCCCCCCTTGTGGGGTCCAGAGGCAAGCAGGCCCCCGAAGGAAAAAATTCTTTGTAAATTTATATTGTAATTTCATAGTATATCTATACCGTTCATTATAAGGTTGCAGATCTTACAGTAGAAGTTATGTTAAGGTTTTTTTCCCTAGAAGGAAACCCTATTTTATGAGGGAAATGTATTACGGATATGAATCATTGTGAATATTGTATTCCGAGAGAGGAGAATGTGAGAGAAAGAAGAGGAAGTTACAACGGGTGTGTTGTAGGTTGTATCCCTTAATTTGCTGGATAATAAAAGGAAGGAGCTGGCAATTTCTCGGGTGAACGTAGCCAACATAGGGTGAACCACATATATTTATGTCTCCATTTATTTTGTATCTTTTGTGTTTTATTTCCGCATTTGTTTTTATTTTATTTCTTCACGATCCTATTTTTCTAACAATTTTCATGCTTGAATCATGGGCACCAATTTCTTTTAGATATGCCTTCACTTAAATTTTTGGTGCTCCCTTTTCAAAATTGATTTGGTCTAGTTGAATTTTAGTTGTTGGTTTCCTCAAGTAATTGTTAGTGGTGGTCGACTAAGTCATTGACAATGGTTTATATGTAGTTAGGGAGTCTATCAACAAATCAACTAGGTTGATCCCCAATTTATCTTATGCTTTCCACTTGCAATCTTTCCATGTATGTTCTTTATGTTGGGTATGTGTTATATTCTTTCCATGTATGTTCTTTCCCTAATTTGTTTTGCCTCAAAAAACGTGTCACATATTTTTCTGCCTCGAAAAACGTGTCACATATTTTAGGTGGTTTTTCGGCACATGGTTTCTTTGCTGATGGTTTTCTATTTTCGGTTAAGGAATTAGGGTTGTTGACTAATCCATGTCATTGGGTTAGGTTTTTGGATGTCGTTGGATCCTATACGTATATTGTATTGTAAACAATGTATCATTATGATTGAATATAGAATATGTTGGTTTTCCCAGTTTGGGTTTCCAGGGGAAAACTCTCTATGTAATGTTTGTATTTTCCATTGTATCTTTTATGTTCTTTTACTGAATATTTGTTTGTAGTAGATATTGTACAAGGTTAAAATCTACACTTTCTTTATGCGGAGATGCCTGATATTTTTCGATGACCCAATACATATGATAAATCCATCGTCATTAATTTCTTGATACAAACCTTTTATCTCCAATTTGAGGGCATCCTTTAGGTCAAAGGTGACTGTGAATTTCTCATGTTGGTCTCCTTCTAGTTGGAAGGTGGTGAAAACCTTTGGCATTTTGTCTTTTTTTTCCCTTATTTTTCTTTCCCTTTCTTCTTTTGTGTCCTGAGTGGTGGTCCCATGGTTGATGGTGATGGTGTTGGTTGTTTTTTTTGTCCTATTCGTTAGTCCTATCGATTCAACCTGGTAGCTGAGTTACTTTCCTATTTCTATTGAACCAACTATTGTGGTGACTGGTGCACTATCAACTGTGGTTTTTCTCACTACTCAGCCAATTGTTTTTGTCTTTTTTCTCATATGAATATTTCTATTGTTGTTTCTCGATCAATTGTTAATATTGTTGTTCAACTAACTATTAAGATGGTACTTCTTGTTCTATTGAATACCCTTCTAAGGTGAAGGGTCATTTGTAAAATCAAAAGATGACTATGTTGGTCAGAGAGGTATAGGGAATTTTATATTTATTTTGGCTTTCTTGATTATCTTCTTCTTGCTTTCCCTTGTGTTTGCTTATGTTGCTTGTATTTTTCAGGTTATTTCTAGGTCAATCATATATAAAGGAATCTCATCTTTCCATAGTGGTCGACCCATCCTTTGGAACTTTTCACACTTGTTTACCTTTTCTCTACAATCCCTATGCAGTTTCAGCCACCATAATCATGCTTGCAATAATGTTTTAATTGTGGTAACTACATCTGCATGGAAATGGCCCACTATAGGACCAATGTGTGTCTCTTCAATTATGATATCATTCTCGTGCTTTAAGACATGTATCATTAGTACATCATTTGGTCTAATCTATACAAATATCCATTTATTCATGTTAAGGGGGCATCTTTCATGGAAAACACTTTTTTTTCTGGTAGACTTTCGGTGCCTTTCCTTATTGTAGAAATTGAACAATTTCTACCAATTCTCTTGGTGTAGACTCAACTTGAAACGAGTGAGAATATGGGATATCATCATATATTCCTATTACTTCTTCCCTTGTTTCTACTCTTGATAGATTATCTGGCCCTACATTATTCTTTCTTATTTGAATGATCACCTTGAATTCAAAATATTGGAATAACAAAATCCATCTATAGACCCTCCCTTGATGGACTAGTTTATTGACCAAGTATTTTAAGGCTTGGTGGTTAGTATAAAAGGTTAGTATAAAATACAAAAGGATTGGCCAACAAGTAATGTCTAAAATTCTACAGGGAAAAATGCATTCCACTCCCTTATTTTTTCATAGTCAAGTAGTTTCTTTCTATCTTATTCAATTTTTCACTAGCATATGCATTGGGGTGCTTGTCTAAATCATCTCCAAGTTGTGTAAGAAAAACTCCAACTGTAACATTGGATCCATCAACATGTAAATGGAATTTATTCAACCAATTGAGAAATCTCAAAGTTGGGTCTTTGACCAATTTTCCTTTTAGTAATTCAAATGACTCATTGCATTCTTCACTTCATACAAATTGTACATCATAATTGAGAAATTCATCCATTTAGAATGTGATATCTAAGTAGTGTCTTGTGAATTTTTGGTAATATCCTATACGACCCAAAAATATTTTTATGTGTTTGGAATTCACAGGGGATTTTAAGATGAGTATCACTGGATGCCATTGCAGACTTCATTGTATACCATTTGAAAGTTGATTTTCTCTTTGTCTTGTAATTCAACTTGTTTAGATGGTTTTAACACATATTTTACTTATCTTATAACTTTTGTATGACCTCTCTTCCACATAAATCTCTTTCCTAGAAAACATGCATTTTCCATGTCAATTTGTCAATTGATATAAATGTTGTGTTCTTGGCTTGATATTCTCTTGCAAGTCGAGGTCAATCCTATGTCCACTGTTGACTTTCCTTTTTCTTGCATACTTTCGTTACTTGGTATTTATATATAGTTTCTAATTTCCTATACTACTTCTTTCAAGTCAACTTTTGCTAGAACAAAGGAGATTTTTTTAATAAATTTTTCTTTTAACTCCTACCAAGTGCACATATTTCCTTTGACCTCTGTAATTTTGTACCATTTATAGGGTAAATTGTCTAGTATATTTGGAAACATGTGTGGCTAGAATCATTCATGTTTGTATCCAATTCTCCTCCACACTTATTCATAGTCCTAAGTATGGGCTTCTGGGTCAAACCCTAGTTTCAATTTTACTATATTGGTTGCAGTAGTGAGATTTTTAACTTCAAATCATTCAACAAATTACATTTTGGTCATGGTCCACTTCTATAGTCAAGGTTCATGTGTATCCCATCATCGTATGAATTTACCTATGAATGACTAAACCAAGATGTAATCTCTACAGTTGACCCTATTCACCAACTATTTTTGACACTTCATCGACATGGAAAGTTGATGACTCTCATTCTTTAAATTTCAAGTGAGGGATTGTGGTCGATTTTAAGTTTTTGGGTATTAGACTTGGATAATGTCTAATTGTTTTCTCGCATATGGTGTATATTTCTTTGATTGAAAAGAAATATAAAAATAGTTCTTTATGTATAACTTTGAATATCCAACATCCCCTTTCTTTTCATTTATAATTCTCCATTTTCCACTCATATAATTTTGTGTCAGAATTTTGGCTCACATACAAGGGTGAGCCATGCAACAATTATCCTCTAGAATTGAGTTCAGCATCATATTTTTATCCTTGGATTACTTGATAAATATTTATTAAGTCACTTTGTTCCTCCCAAGGTTCTGACCAAGGTTTTCTGTCTCTAAGATCCAAGGGTATACTAATCCTTATGACATTCCCTTTCAATTTGATTCTATCTTTTTCCATAGATATTGTTTCTTTCATCCTTCGATCTGATGGTTGACCGACCAACACTAAATATGAAGGAATACCCTCAATTAAGTTAATAACTTCAAAATCAACCACATTTAGTATCCTCATAATAGTCATTTATGTGCCTTTTAATATGACAATTGGTTTGACATATTTTTGGTTTGGAAAAAATTTGTTTTGCTAAATTTAAGAAATTATTGGACTTGATCAAATTAGGTTTTCTCATTCTAATCCAGGTTTTCTTCAAGAGAATGTTAACTTGAGATCCAAAGTTAATCATGACCTATGCAATCACAAAATCTTCAACTTCCAGGTTGATTTGTGGATTGTAGTCATCCTCAGATTTTTCTTCTTGAGTTAATTGACATAATTTTTTTGTTATATACCTCATATCTAAAAACACAATCACATACAAGATATACAAGAATAATATAGAAGAAATCCACACTTTATTAATATGAAAACCATTAATATAGGGAAACACCATAAAATTGATCCTTTTAGGGAAGGAATCCAGTCTTGTTCACTACCCTCTTTAAGGGGGAAACCTTGAGTTAAGATCCAAACACAATATTGTTCAACCACACCCCATCGCAATGCTTACACCTCTTTATATACTACTACCTACCACCTAAGAACATTCTAGAGAAGGAACCTTCTAGTAAGCCTTCTCTCCTTTGTTGTGTTCACACTATTAAATGAGTATTATTTACTAGAAATGGCCTCCATACATAAAATTACATAACCATATTATTATTCTCATTGGCTACCTCCCTAGGTACCCCATATTAACCCCCTAGATACACTACAATTTTACATGCCCTTCATTCTTCTTTACATTCCTTAAGAATATTCAATAAACCTTCGACTTCTAGGTTGAATTTTGGATTGTAGTCATATTGTGATATTTCTTCGTGAATCAATTGAAAAAAAAAATTACATGTTCTTTGTTCATATTTACATTCCTTAAGAATATTCAATAGTTCCAATAGTCTAGATATTCATTCTTCTTCCTTTAAAAGATTAAGAAATTTGTCGAGGAATACATCCTTCATACCTTCTCAATATATTATATGTCAAAATTACTATTGATTTTATTCCTTTGTCATATCGTTGAACATATAAATAGCTTCTCTCATGATTGGTCTTTCCTTTTGAGGATCTGAATACCAATTATCTTCTTTTTTTTTCAAGGTGTTTTCTTCACTTTTGTGTTTCCTTCTTTCTGTATTCATGATCTTGTAATTACATTTAAGTTTGTAGAGTTAAACACCTCATTTTTTGGAATGCAGGAGATTGATAGTTATCTTTTTCCTTATCTTTTCAAGCATGATGGGGAAATATTCCAAGCAGTGATCTCCTATGCCACATATAGTGCAATATTTAAGATTAGCCTTGTCTTTCAATGGGAAATCTAGACTTATGTGATATTCCTTGTAGAAAATGAAGTAGTATTTGTTCCTACAACCTCCTCAACCATGTCCTCCTTAGTTGTTTTATCGACCATGGTAGCCTCCCTAGTATCTTCCTTAACTTTGATATCCTCCATTGCCTCTTTTGTCCATATGGGTTTGGTTTTTGTCCGTTGCATGTGTATGATAAATTGTTTGATAACTAGGTTTATTTGGGCCATTATGTTGGCACTCGGTTGTGTTGTGTGTTGATTCCTCGCATATGGCACACCATTTGGGTTTAAATTTTTTAAGTTATGTAGGCAATATTTTATGGTGCGGTTTGTGATGATTTGATAGATTTCACAATAATATTCAATCTGGACTAATCTTACATCTGAGTCTCTATCATTTTCTTCTTGATTCTTGCAATAATATTTTGTGTGCCATTAATTCATACAAAAAGTGCACCACAATTCAGTTCTTCTGAGGGAAAGGTCTTGTAATTATATTTTCATCATCTCAATTTTTTCTTTGACTATTTTATCCAACGAAGGTGTAGTCCAGTTGTTGTTAGATTTGATATATTGTTCTTTTTTAAGGGCATATTTGTAGGACTGTATCTCATGCATTCTTAGTGGTTCCCTAATTCTTTGAAGTAGCCTTGCAACAAAAATTTTGATCCAGATGGATTTCGGTGGCCTCCCACCTATTCCAACTGGCTCATTTTGGTATTTTTCCAGTTCGACAAGTTTTTCCTAGTTTTTGGGTCCCTAACTTTCGGGGTCGTTTTGAGGCCCTAAACAACGTTTTTAGGGATCGCCATAGTCAACATGTGTAAGGATGTCCACAGGAAACATGTGTATTCCTTGTATATACCTTTCCAATGGACTATTGTATGCCTAAAATGAATATCGTATGCAAAAGTTACAACCCCTGGAAGTTGATGTACTAACTTACCCAAATGGGGCCCACATGACTTTTGGTGCTTCATCTCCTAGGGTTAGTTTTTTGGATGTCTAGGGTTTTTGAAATTCCTGTTTATTGTAAAACAACCTTAAGAGCCTCAATGTAATCATCTTCTTGCGAATGAGCGTAGCCTTCACATCTCTTCTCAAAGATAAGTTGACACAGTTCTAGCAAGCTTGTTTTCCATTGCATTTTATAGTTTCAACTTATTTCCTTATTGAATAGAAACAAATTTTACTGTATACCTATTATTTTGTGATAAGAATATTTTGATAATAACCTATGTTCATTTCATTATGCTCATAAAATTTGGATCAGTGGTATCAGAGCGGTCTTCTCCTTATCGTTCTTAATGCATGTCCCCAACAAGGTCAAGGTACAAATAATTGGGTCTCGAGCTTGTTTCTCTTGAGGAAAAAATCTCTCACATGCCCAAGCTAACTCTCATGGCGGGAGAAAATAAAGACTATGCGACAAGATATCCCTGCAAAATGTTGCTCAAGGAATCCCTCACGTAACAGAGGAACGAGATGATGTATAGTTTTGCGCAAATCCTTCGGCGACTACCAACAGGCTACACATCTTCCTCAAACGGAGGTGTTGCCCCCTTCAAGGTACAAATCAACTTCGATATTCCTATATTTTAAGGTCATATAGACACAGATGTTGTAGACAAATGGTTGAATATGCTAGAATGGTATTTCTCTATCCATAACTTCTTGAATAGAGAAAAGATTACTTTTTTTCTCCTCAAATTCGTTCCCCACGTCAAATATTGGTGGGAAACTTTCTGTGAGAAGAAGGAAACAGAGTAACCCTCATTATTTACAGTGGTGGTCACCTGGGAGTATTTCAGGGATGTTATTAAGGAACAATACTAACCTATTGGAAGTTATGACAAACTATATACAAAATGGACCACACTATGATAGGAAATTGACCAAGCAGTGCTCGAGTTCACAAATATATTCCATACCTTGCACACCAAGTTGGGTATCAAATATTCTGAGAAACATCTGGTGCTCAAGTATCATGATGGTCTGCATATATACATCCACACTGAAATGGAGTTTCTATACATCTCATCCTTGGGTGTGGCCTACCGATATGCCATCAAAATTGAGCAGAAGCTCAAACAAAAGACCCAACAATTTGGGCCTAGGAACCCCTCATAGTAAAATCCATGAAAGGGCGACCAACCCACAGAAAAATGGAAAGATAAAAGATGGACCGCCTCAAGACAATCAATCTAGGATGAAAGCAAAGAAGGACACCGGAAAGACAAAGAAAGATACCGGGAAGTGGTGTGAATTTCATAAGAGACCCTGGAATAACGTTATTTATTGTCGCTCAAAGAAGTCGTTGATGGATGAGGTGAAAGCCTCTTAATCATATGCGGGTTTTGACTCTGAGTCAAAACTAGAAAGGGGGAGACAGATCATTGATGCATAAGCCATTGTTACTATTTCTACCATCAAGCTCCAGCCTGGTGAATCAGAAGAGCTAGAGGAAGGCGAGCGCCTTTTTCATTCAAAGATGTGGGTGAAGGGTACCCCGTTACACTTCATCATTGATAGCAGTATCCAGAAAAACCTCATATCAATAGAGGTTTTCAAGCGACTCTCCCTTTCAACAACGCTGCACCAGAAGCCCTACACCATCGGATGGATTTTACAAGGAAGCGACATCTACGTCATCCAATAATGTCGCCTGTCATATGACATCAAGCCATTCAAAGATGAGGTATTTTATGATGTGTCCCATATCAAATTTTGTAATGTTCTTTTGGGACAACCATATTTATGGAAACGCCATGTTGTATATGAGCCTGGGCCTCGCAGTGTTATTATTACTTTGAACAAGATTTTGTATAGGATATTGGAGGCATTCCCACCTAGTGTTATTTCCTTGATCTCTGACAAACAATGCATGAAGGTCATCTCTCAGACGGGGAAGTTTTTCTTTTTCATGATTCGCTCTCAGAAGGATCGAAAGATCGCAGCCACATCCAGGGTCTCTACAGCTGACCTCTCCACATAGAAGAAGTAAGTGGATAAGGTTGTGGAAGCATATTCATATATCTTCTCCTCACCTACTAGGGTACCTCTGCATTGTCACGTCAAGCACCCCATCGATCTGACCCTTGGCACATCGCTTCCCAATGGGCCAGTCTACCATCACTCTTTGTTAGAGAATGAAGAGATAAAGCGGTAGATCCAAGAACCAGTCCACAAGGGGCACATCCATCCCATCTCATCACCTTGCAGGATCCCAATCATGCTGGTACAGAAGAAATATGGATCCTGGCAACTTGGCATTTATTACTGGGCCCTGAATAAAATCACAGTCAGAAACCAGTACCCAATTCCCCGAATCGACGACCTCCTTGATCAGCTCATGGGGGCCAAATACTTCAGTAACATTGATCTGAATTCTGGCTACCACCAAGTCCCGATAGAACAAACAGAAGTATGGAAGACTGGATTAAAGTCAAAGGAAGGTCTTTTTGAATGGTTGGTCATGCCCTTTGGCTTGAAAAATGCTCCAACCACTTTCATGAGGATGATGGATGATATGTTGAGACCATTCACCAATAATTTTGTAGTGTTTTATCTAGATGACATTCTCATTTACATCAAGACTTGGGCAGAACACTTGCATCATATTCACCAAGTTCTGCACACCCTGCAGCAGCACAAGCTATATGCCAACTTGGAAAAATTTCCTTCGGCATGGACAGGGTCCATTACCTGGGCTTCATTGTTGATCAGAATGGTGTACATGTGGATCCATCCAATATCCAAGTCATCTGTGACTGGCGATCACTGATCTTTGAAGGTTCTTGGGCCTTGCCAATTTCTACTGCAGGTTCGTGTTGGGATTCTCCCATATTGCATGGTCCCTCAGCCAAGTAACCAGGGGTGGTGGTAAGGATAAATTTGTGTGGGGTTGGTCCCAACAAAATGAATTCTATTATTTGAAGCAATGCTTGTGATCATCCCCAATACTTTCACTATTAGACCTACAACAACCCTTTGAGATCGAATCAGATGCTTTAGACTATGTTGTGGGCATTGTTCTCACTCAACAGAGCCACCCCGTGGCCTATCATAGTGAGACACTATCATATGTTCATAAGTATCCTACTTGCGACAAAGAAATGTACTCCATTGTGAAATCCTATCACCAATGGAGACATTACATTCTTGGGAAGGGGATAGTCATCCAAACTGATCATAATCCACTGCAGTTCATGTAGACATAAGGAAGATTGCAGAATGACCTCCATACGAAGTGGTCCACATACTTGTATTAATTCCACCTCAACATCAAGTATAAAATAGGAAGCACCAACAACGTCATTTATTTCCTTAGCAAATAGCCAGTCATGAAACTCACCATAGTGCTAGACTCTTATGGCCATGAGACCTCTAGATGGCCCCAACTCTATGAGATAGACCCGAAATTCTCCACCACCTACCAAATGTTGGGCACAAATGCAGTTGTCGCTAATTTCCATCTTTAGGATGGGATGTTGTGTCTTTTGGGCCATATATTTGTTCCATCAAGTGAGAAAGTGAAGTTGATATGGGAAACCCACTATAGTTGAGTGGCAGGAAACTTCAGCATCGAAAAGACAGTGGAAATGATCCAAAAACATTTCTACTGGTCGAAACTTCAATAGTAGGTCAGCAAGTATATTAGGTCCTACACTTCTTGTGTTATTGCCAAACCGACCACTAATAAACAGGGCATGTGCACCCCTCTGCCTACTCCCGACAGGTCATGGGAATCCATCTCCATGGACTACATGTCGGGCCTCCCATCCACCAAGAGGGGAAATGACTGTGTTTTTGTGGTTGTTGATCTCTTTTCTAAGATGATGATTCTGGATGCCTACAATAAGAGCATCACAGTAGAGGCCTCTACCAAGATCTTCTTTGAACGAGTCTAGGTACACTTTGGAATCCCACAAACCATTTTCTCAGATTGGGACAGTCGATTTCTCAGCACATTCTGGTCGAGCCTTTGGTCACTGTTGGACACCAAACTCAACAATTCCATGGCCTTCCACCCCTATATGGATGGCCAAACCGAGGTCATAAATCGAATGATCATGCATATCCTACGCATGTAAAATTATAAGGACCCTCTCACATGGGATGAGAGTCTTCCCTATGTCCAACATATCTATAACCGAGCCCTGTATAGCTCAACTGGCCATAGCCCCTTTCAGGTGGGGTTGGGACTCCAACCATTGGGTCCCATAGACACTTCACTACCCCTTGCGATCACCTCGGTTGACTCATCTCATGCTCCAACTTAAGATGACAAAGCCACCCAGTTCATTGAGCGGATCCATCACATCCGTCAACAGGTTCAGGATATCCTACAGAAGTCCAATGACAAGTACAAGCAGTGTCGTGATCAACACCGAGTGACACATAAGTTTCAGGTGGGCAACAAAGTTTGGCTGCATTTGCAGAAAGAATTCCTTATCGCACCCCATCAGAATATTTGACCACTCTGTTATGGGGCGTACACCATCATCAAGGCCATGGGAGATAATGCTTTTGAGCTCAATATTCCTCCTATCCTTGGCCTGCACCCAGTGTTCAAGGTGGATCTCCTTCGACCTTATTTCCCACCATTATTGGACACCTCAGAGATAGCAAAAAAAATGATACCAAAAAATCTTGTTGGCCCTTGGTCATGTATTAAGGAAGAAAGCGAAGATTAAGCAGGAAGAAAGACAATGTACGAAGTGCACGGAAGGCACACAAACCGAGGAGGGGTTGAAGTGGTTAAAGAAGCAGAAAACAAAGAGTGAAGTAAAGGAAAAGTGAGTCATTAAAGGAGAAGATCAAGGCATGGATGATTTTAAGGATGGAAATATATTTTAAAATTTAGAAACCTTGGCGAATCTTACTAATCCTTCATATGCTAACTATAAAGGATTGGCGATTTTTTGTAAAAATATTCAAATTTCTAAGTAATTTATATAGTTTTTTATAAAATTTTGGCGATTTTTAAGGTGAAATAATTTTATCCTATAGAATTTGGGTGAATCATTTTTAAAATAGCGAATCTCGTTTTTGGAAAAACCATGGAAAATCAGCCCATGAGCGAAATTTATCCCCTAAAATCATCCCTGGATCAAGGAAGACAAAGCAGTAAGGAATATGAATCGTGGGCAAGTCAGCAAGAGAAAGAAGACACTAATAGGTGCTTTGGAGAACCTTGTGGAGGAGAAGGAAGGATAGGTTGGTGAAGCCCTTAAAATGAGGGTCATGTGGACCTAGGGTTTTGGAATCTAGGGTTTTTTCACCTAGGGTTTTGACACCTAGGCTTCGGTCTAAGGTTGTCCAAAGAGTCATGAAATGTATAAATAAAGGTATAGAAGAGTTGAGAGGGTTGGTTGTTATCAAGGGTTTATGATTGTTGTTTTCATTGAGAGAAGTGTCCTGTTGTAAGAGAATTTTGTATTCTGGATCTTCAACTGGGTGCGAAGATCAACCCTGTAGCTGGGTGCGCAAGGAGGGGAGAGAAAGATGAAGAGAGAGAAGGATCTGCATCTAAGTGCACATATAGAACTGTATGTTTTCATCTAATATATCAAGAAACACAGTTCTATGGATGTAACCCTAGGGAGAGGGTGAACCACATAAATCTTTTTGTTCTTTGTGATTGATGTTGTGTTATTTGCTATATGTTATACTATTATTGCATTGGTGTTTCCATATTAAAGATAGAAGGTATAAGATAACTTCGTGAAGCTAAGTGTAAGACTGTTAAAGACTCTCAGGGTTACATTGCGTTGTTGTTATGGAATCACTTTGCATTTCCCTTGGTTGTAGACACATGTGTCCTACAACCCCCTATTACTACTTCAAGTGAGACTTCATCTGCTTCGTAGGTGTTTCCAAAAGGTCCAGTAGTTAGGGTTTGTTGGTGCGTTGTTAGAGTTGAACCCTGGGTCTGCCCCTGTGCCAAAAAATGGTTCTATTGTCGGGACTGGGATCTTCTTGAGGGAATTTCAAGGTGGTTTCCATCGAAGATAGAGATTCAGAAGTGGATAGAAGAACAAGAAAGGGACTTCGCCGAAGATCAGAACAAAAACCCTAGCATTAGTACAAAATATTGGTTGGGGAAATACATCTTTACTGACGTACACAAGATTTTCTTTGCTGGAGTTCATAAGGAGTTATATGAGTGGTTATCCAGATTAGAAGACACCCAGTTTGAGATCAGATCTAGACCACTTGTGGTTTGGACAATGGGACAGAGGCTAGACACACACAGTGGGAGATCATTCAGAGAGGTTCCACTTGCAAACCTTTTTAATCAGACTTACAGAGATGAGGGATTCTACAGTGGAGAAGAAGCAGAGCTAACAGACGAAGAGTATTCAGGGTCCGCAAGGGCAGAGGAAGTAGAGACTGGAGAACTTCGTCGGGAAGAACCAGAAACTTCAAGGATTGTGCCTATTGTCGAAGTAAGTATTATTACTCATGTTATTTTAGCAGCACTAAGTAATCAGAGTAATCAGAGCACTCAGAGTACTATTACAAGAAATTTAGTACATACTCAGTCAAGAAACCAAGGAAGATCTATGGCAGATGAAATGAGGATACCTATTTTTAGGGGAGATGGATCTCAAGTTCCTGACCAACATTGGTTCTTATGCGAAGCTGTATGGATCATTAAGAAATTCACTGATGAAGTTGTTAAGAGATCTTAGTTTAGTACTACCTTGAGGGACAACGCCCTGAGCTAATATATGAAATTTTCTTCAGGATATGTACAACCTAAGCCACTAAATGACATTAAAACTACGTTGAGTGTAGATTTCAATAAACCTAATTCAGAGTCACAGTGAATTACAAAGTTAAAGGAGATCAAACAGAAGGTAACTGAACCTATTTGGGAATTTGATCATAGGTTTAAGACCTTGACAGGCCATTTAAGTTTTTAGATTCTGGATGAACAACATAAGGAATGTTTCATCGCTTCCCTCCTGCCACACATTAGAGTTCCTCTTATGCAACAGAAGATCGCTTCGTAGGATGAAGCATTAGATATTTCTATGAAACTAGAATCATCCCCTGTAGGAGAATCTACCCTAGGTATGAGTCAAATTTTGAATCAATTAACTAGTTTATCTTTACAAGTTGAAGACATGAAGAAAGATAAAGGGAAAGACAAAAGAGAAGACATCTGGTGTATCATATGTAAATTAGAGGACCGTGACAAAGAGTAATGTCCCTTTTTTAATGAATACTTGGCCTCTGGAGCCCCTAACCCCTTGAAGCAAGATACTATACCATGGTGCGAGGTATGCAGAACCAGGCATCATCCTAATGAATGTTATTATATGCAGAAATATGTCCAGACACCTACCAATCTTTATTGTACATTTTTAAAATATGTGAGGCATGATGAGAAGGATTGTAGGTCTTATGACCTCATGCATGAAAGGTCAAGAGATACATATAGAATTCAAGGAGAATTACAGACAGAAGGAAATAATGCACACTTCAATTCCACGGGAAGAGGAAACTTCAACCCTCATGGTGGATTCAGAGGAAGAGGACAAGGTGGAGGTATGGGTCGAGGTCGAGTTTAGATTATTTTCTATAACTACGCATAGCCAGGACATTTGGAAGAGGATTGTCGGAACCCTTGTACTACTTGAAACTACTGTAATTCATTTGACCATGTCATTGAATACTGTCCAGTATTGTTAGCTAAACTTCAGGAAAGATGAGGTGGAAACCAGCAAGTTCAACTAATATCAGCGGAACCTTGCGGGGAGGATCCCATAGTCACTGTTATTACTAGAGGAGGCGCTGCTATGGGAGAAGATAGGGTGACTCCAGGAAAGACTACAGATGGATCAGGGATTAGAAGAGCTGCAGAGAAGGCGCAATTGTTTGATCCAAGGAGAGAAAAGAATACTTTTGAAGAACAAAGGAAATAATTTGTATGAGAACAAGCTTCTTCATCTAGAGCACAACCAGAAGTAAAGGAATATGAAATGCCTCCAACATTTGATTAGTCTGCCCTAGCTAGACAAGGAAAAGAGGTAAGAAAGCTTATGGAATTCTTGTATACTTGTATCAATTTGATTAAAGATGAAATATTTGTGCATGAACTACAACACCTGATAAGACAACATGAAATTGGGAGTATAGATCCTCTGCTAAGTAGAGCAGTGAATCAAGTATCTAGAAAAAGGAGGACAAGAAAGGAATTGCACCTTAGTTCTCAGATTGGAGACTACGATGTGGACTATGTGGTCCTCGACCTAGGATCCGAAGTAAATGTTATGACGAAATAGAATTGGTCATTGATGGGAAAACCTATATTAATTTACTCTCCTATCAGGCTCATAATGGCTAATCAGCAGGCGGCGAGCCCCTTTGGAAGACTAAGCATGTCCCTATGGACATCAACGGAGTGAGTACATTTGCAGATTTTGAAGTGATCGAGATTGTTGATGATAGTTGTCCTTATCCTGTGTTGTTAGGAATTTATTAGGCTTTCAAAAATCTGACTGTTGTTAATCTAAAAAAGAGAAGAATGACATTCGATGGTAATGGCCTTAAGGTCATTGCACCCCTTGATCCTGATGAAGGTCGCAGATACAGAGAACCTATAAGAGAATAAGACCGCTCCTATGAGCTAGAGAACATATATAAACTGACAGTAGGACAACATGATTATATTAACCCTACAACAGATGAAAATCTAAGTTGGCGAAGTGAGAGTGCATGCTCGTCAGATTCAGAAGAAGTACTAGAAAATTGGCAGAACATAATGTATGAAGTCTCTACGCGGAGGTGTGCCAAATTGACCAAGGTAGTTCACTGGAATGGCACATAAGTAAGTAATCTTCCTACATTTGATGCTTTGAATCATTTAGAGACATTTCTAGTTGAATTTGAGAGAATTTTACCAGTACAACAGAGTATGTTGGCATTGGATGAAGCCTTGAAAGGAACACCAGCTAGATGGTGGGGAACACACAAGAAGAACATCACAGAGTGGGTGAAATGTCGCACCTTATTGACGGTATGCTTTTCAGACCAAGCTGAAGTATGTAAAGTTCGATACACAGGTCAGAGTTGTCGTAAGGACCATATGCAAAGTTGTGAAGAGGCATGGAGTAGAATTCCCAAGGAACAATGGGTACCTAAGTTCATTAACACCTTAGATACTACACCTATCAATTGGTATCTTCAACAAGAACTGCGCTTAGCCACTGCAGATTGGTATGGTATGACCCAGAACTTTATAGCTACGTTCCTATTTGAAAGTTAGTACCCCACAATAGATCAGGCTTTACAAATTATAAGACAAAAGGTCTTTGAGGAAGTATCTATCCCCCCCTTTGAATAAGTAGAATATGAATGGATTGCGCCCCTTCAGCGGTTACAGGATTGTTATAACATTAATGTTGATGAAGATGATGACTCTAGGGATGTAAACATTGCAGAAACTGAAGGACAGAGGGGCATAGAAGGGCTAGGGATTGAATCACCTTTTGTTGGGCAGCCTATGAAAATTAAGAAGGCTAATATTTGAACAGAGAAAGCACCTAAATTAGCTAATGTTCGAGACTATTGGGATGATGCTACTATTAGTAAGATTACATAACTATTGCATGAGTATCAGGACTTGTTTCCGACCAAGTTCACAGACATGAAGGGCATAAAAGGGCCCATGGAAGAAATGAGGATTCCTTTGAAACCATATGCAAGGCATATCAAGCAGAGACTTTATAGACTGAATCCCAAGTACACGAAGAAATTTAAGATTGAATTAGATAGAATGATGGAAGCAGGAATCATAGAACCAGTTGAAGAATCTGAATGGATCAGCCCTATGGTGGTCCAATATAATAAGTTAGGAGAAATCATAATCTATGTAGATCTAAGGAATTTGAATGATGCATGTTTACATGAACCATTTCCTCCACCTTTTACTGATAAAGTCTTAGATAATGTAGGAGGGCAGTGTTAGAATATAGAAGATGGTGTGCTCATTTTACCATTGACGATACCCTCGTCACCCAACCACAGGCTGAAGCCTCCCTCTGATCACCTTAACCTTGACCTGAGAATTCCTCCGGAAGAAAACCCTAGGCTAAATAGCCAAACAAAGAACAACGCATCTCTCCCCAAGGATAGTGCAACACAAAAGACTGATCAGATGTTCCAAACCCTAGCCAAGAGATATTCAAGCCAATACTGAAACTAGTTGCTGCTCACCTACACTTGCAACCCTCCTCCAAACCTGTGCACCAACTGCAACTGCAGTGCGCACCAACTGCAACTGCAGTGCGCACCAACTGGGAAAACTGCAGTCCTGAGATGTGACAAATGAGAACTGGCGCCCTGTATTTATAGTAATCCTGCCAGTTTACTGGGGCCGACTTCTCTTTCTAGGTATGTGTCTTTTCAGTATATTATTATTAATTATGGCCGACTTCTTCTCTTGAAAGGATAATAGCCTAATATAAATTTATTCTTGAGCCGACAAGGCTTCTAGAGTTATTAGCCAATTCGTTAGGGTTTATCTTACTTCCCGAAGTCTTTTATTCTCGTCAGGTTCACATGTAGAGGTAAATACCTCCTGCAGCTACCATAATATTAACACTCCCTCCTAGCTAGAGAGGTATTTACAGGTAATGGACTTGAGAACAAAACATACCATTTACCCGGTAACATCAATATAGTCATCTAGACTATTTCATGACTATATCATGAGCATCATCATCACCATCAGCTGCATCATCTCTCGAAACCATACTTCATCTGAGTAGTTAGATATGATGCTGGATAAGTCACTCTCACCATGGAGTGATACAAGAGGAGTAAAATCTCTGAACTGTTTTCCTTCTGGAAAATATATGTTCATCATTCATCTGAATGATCATCTCCAATAATCTGTTGATAGTCTTCACGGAAATTAGAACAAGGATAGAACACACATGTGTCTATTCATAGTAGTACACAACTACAATCCAGTGGTTAACTACCACATCAAGTAACACACAAGTACTTGATTAGCAATGTATAGTTGCGAGCAGTGACACACATTCACTACAGTAGTCCTCATCTACTGTCATATAGTCTTCATAACAAACATATGAGAGCATCCTGCATAGAAACAATGTTATGATAAAAACTGTATCATATGGGCCAATCTTTCACTCACGTCTGTGAGATTTGAAAGAATGTCTACCACCACAGTAGTATTCATCTACATAGAAACAATGTTATCATAAAAACTGAATCAACTGGTCCAATCTTTCACTCACGTCTGTGAGATCTGAAAGAGTGTTTTCCCTCAGTATAGAATATCAACGATAATCATCTAGGCCAATCTTTCACTCACGTCTGTGAGATCTGAAAGAATGTTTACCCTTAATATATAACATCAATAATAATCATATGGGCCAATCTTTCACTCACATCTGTGATGTCTGAAAGAATGTATGCCCTCAACATAGAATATCAATAATAGGCTATCTACCCCATTCTTCTCAACCAAGGAAGAAGGATTGTTTCTGATTTCTAAACCTGGACCATTTCCCACCCTGGGCCATTCTTCCGACACTAAACAAAGTGTAACCTGGAGA